>JAVYIG010016801.1:0-29391 GCA_035222895.1 Strongylocentrotus droebachiensis
TTTTGAAGAGTAACTAATATCCAGTCTTAACTCCTGCTGCCACGGACGACCGAGCGACCGCCATTTAAAAAAAAAAATGTCGCAATTCTCTTATACCAAGTTTTGGGTGAAGCAGTAAAATATGGGGAAAAGCCCTTATTCACTGTTATTTCAGTCTAAAACAAAATATTGCTGACATATTCGCATTGGTTTTGTGAATTAAAAAAAAGAGGCGAAAATGTCAACTCAGACTCAAAAAAGGCTCATTTAAACAATCATTTTAAATGATTTAAGGCCACGGTTAGGCATGAATACGGCCTGTCCCACATTCAGTGCATCGGATCAACTGGTACAAGGACATTTTTAAACCCTGGCACTCAGTCATCTGAGGCAGGAAAATAATGAATAGGTATTTTTAGACAGAAATAAGTTATTTTTATCATGAAATAGGCATTCAAGCTACGTTGAAAATTAATTTTGTTTAATATATATAAAGAGAGAGAGAGAGAGAGAGAGAGAGACAAAAGAGAGAAATTAAAAAAAAAGTAAAGAAACAAATTATGACAGGATATAACATGGAGAAATGATTATAATAGAGACAATTAAAGACAAAAATATACTAGGCATAAGAGAGATGGAAAGTTCAAAGCAAACGGTATGGAGTGATAAAGAAGGATAGAGAGAGAGAGGGGGGGGGGGGAATAACAGATAACAGAACTGAAAGGAGACAGAACCAAAGCATGATGGAAGATAATTTTTGCTTTTTCGTTAAAACACACCACACGGCAAACACACGCACACGCGCGCGCGCGCTCATATTACTTCATATCAATAACAATTATAATGAGGGTTCCACAGTATTTCTCCTTCATAGGAGAGTTTTTAATTACACTCCGTTCATGACCTCTACTGACGCACTCCAGTGAATCAGCACTTTGGCAATTTCTTAATTAGGCAGGAATATGGTATCCAATCGTAAACAATCTCTCATTATTCGATATGAGGAACGAAATAAAGATGTTTTTTTAGTCAAGGCCAGTCAACCGATCTTGCTCTAATTAATCAAGTGGCAAAATTGTTATCGGTGTTACTATTGTTGTCATAAGTTATTATAACCTAATGATATTGAGTCGATTCGTGTATTTACCCGTTCCCATGGCGACAAGGAGAACGAATGCCAGCCGTCGTCTTGCAGCCTGCTGAATCAAATTCTTGAAAGAATAAACAAGATATATGATCTTCATTGTGAAAATGAGGATAATTTCGTAGAAAAGAAGCAACCTGTCAAGATTAATAAAATGAGTGAGAAGACAGAAGAGGTGCCGTGGTATGGTGGTCCATTCATTTGACTCTTAATCCAAGATTGGAGGGTTCAAATCCCAGCCCAGCATTAACGTTCTTTGGCAAGACATTAATCCAAATTTAATACACTCCATCCACATGTAAATAATAATAATAATATATAAGATTTGTAAGGCGCCAAATCACTTGTCAATCTAATGTTCAAGGCGCAGCTTGTGCAAAAGATGTAATACATGATGAATATATACAAGAGTGCAATAGGAAAGGTACGGACATGATAGCTAATGGTAATCAATTATAGGCAAATGCAATGGCTATGGCAATGCTGGGGTATTAATAATTGCAGGACCCGCAGACATAGCATGCAGAATAACTGATGCGGCTACCCTTGGTCGATAATAATAATAAAAGTATAACAATAATAATAACAATAATAATGATAATATTAATGTCATTAATAATAATAATAAAAGCAATGAAAATAATAAAATTAAAAACAAATATTAATATTGGATGTTTTTATAGCACAAAGCACAACGCAAGATGCTCCAGGTACTCCAATATTACCCCGACTCTGATAAGCTACTGCTTTTGGTGCTCACAGTTTTCAAGATTCCTTCATACCGATACCCATTTAACACCTGAGTAGAGAGTGGCAAATGTAAATTAATGTCTTGCCAAAGGACTTTGGTCGTACCATATGATCGACAGTCCCATGACGTACGAATAGACCACGACACCTCTACAAATTAGACATATATTATCATTACAATATTATTAACGTAATTAAACATACAGTATTTATAAAGTAATTAAAACGATAAAAGAAGAAGGGGGAGGAAAACTAGAGTTAAAAACGGAATAATGTGTATCGTTACATAATTGATATAAAAATCAACATAAAATATATTACTAGTACATCAGCAGAAAAAGAAAAAAACACACAAATGCATAGTAGTTTGATTGATTAGACGAGTATATTATTATTGTAATAAATGTAATATTAACCAGACCTAAACCAACATTAACAATTGAAATGGTAAACGATATCACTTACCATGTTAGTAGTCTTCCTGGGATCCTCTTGAGTTCTGATTTCTCGTCTTATACCGATCTATATATTACAATCTTTCTAGCAATTCATTTCGATATGTGACATTGAAAATATGCTACAGGTAAGCAATTAGAGAAACAGATATGACCTCTTGGATCAAGGCATTGTACAAAAGGCACCAGGCTTTCAATTTTATTAGTCTCACTGTTCGTTATTAAAAAATATTGTTTGTGAAGCTCTGATTCGGTTTTTAATTTCAAAGCATTTTTATTATGATTGGCATATAGAAATTGGCCATGTATCTGTTTTGACGGATATATCATGAATGTAGGGTATGTTTCATAATTTAAATCTTTAATTAAGATGAGTAATAAAGAAAACTTAAGTCACGGAGAGGAGAGGAAGGGTAAGATAGAGTGAGAAAAAGAGAGAGAGAGAGAAAGAGAGAGAGAGAGAGAGAGAGAGAGATTGCAGTGAAGGTATTAACATAATTAATGTAATTTGCATTACAACTTCAAGAACAACTGTTATATAACAATGATTCTTCTTCTAAGGTTTTTTTTTTATGCCAGGGCATGAACAGGCATTTCAGATAACTGTTTGAGCATCTTGAAGGATTAATACATAACGTACAAATCAATAACAGATCAATACAGGTATGAAAGAAAACATGTTCATGAACTTGTAACCCATCGATTGACCACAAAGGGGAATCACTTTAGTTAGAGAGAGAGAGAGAGAGAGAGAGAGGTGGGATTGGGTCGAAGAGGGGCGGGGCGGGGGGGGGGGGAGATATATACACTGAATTACATGGGGAAATATACAATACAGAGAGAAGAGGGATAGATCGAGAGTGTGCGTGTAGATGTATGTGTGTGTGGACAAAGATTGATTAATTGATACAGAGGCAGTGCTACAGCAGGGGACACGTGCTCCCGATAAGCAAGATACTTATGTGCATGGGACAATTAAGGTCATTTTTTTACAAAGCTGTAAAACCCATCGGCACGATTAAATGATACATGTTCATGAAAGTTATAATATAATCTTCATTTGTTAATGCACTGAAGATACATTCTGTAATATGTGATCTTATGCATTGACTCAATGCTACATGCTATACACACATACACACAGTTAATGTACACTGTGGTGTATGGGCTCTTCTATACACAATATAACCAGTCATGCTGGATTGCAACCTAACTCTGATGTTTCTCTATGTGTCTTCATTTGAGTACTAACCATACAGCTAAATAACCCCACATTATATGGTGGCAGCGATATAGAACCTACTTAACAATATTTGTGAACTTTGCATCATTTTGGAGAGATTTTGGAGGCTATCTTATTGACACACTGTCATTGGATCAACAGGTGCTTCTTTCAACAGTCCCATATGATGATTTTACTGTAAGTAAAATGTGCATTGACGTTTGCATTACTTTTGGAGTTTGAGTAGCTGGTATGAACTATGAATGAATCATTTACACCCCGCATGAATTGGGAAGACCCCGACAGAGCCAATGCTGTTAAGATTTTTCATCAGCAGTGTGACTTATACTTCTCGGTCAAGAATGTTGCGATTGGAAAGCAAGTGGATCATGTTCTTTTGTTCACTGGTGCCACGGGTATCAAGCTTTACAACTCGTGGGGTCTGGGAGGTGCAGATAAGAAGGATCCAACTGTTGTTTGGGAGAAGTTCGAGACACAACTGAGGCCGAGGGCGAATTTCCGTGTAGCTAGGCTATACCTTCAGAAATATGTGCAGAAGGAGAGGGAAAGTGCAGATGATTATATCTCGCGCCTGAAGCTGCAGGCATATGACTGTGAATTTCGTGATGACACTGAGCTCCAAGAACGCATCATTGAGCAGTTCATTACAGGCACTAGATATCCTGAGCTCCAGAAAGATCTTCTAGGGAAGAGCAAGTCCCTCACTCTTACACAAATGCTTGAGCTGAGTAGAACATTTGAAGCATCGCGGATGCACATGGCTCAACTAGCGCAAGTACAGACACATATTCAGCCTGCATCGATTGATGTAGTTCGTCGGAAGACTAACACTAGTAGCAAGTGTCCTAATTGCGGTGGTAGTCATGCTCGCAGTTCACGGGAAGCATGTCCGGCTTATGGCACCAAGTGTAACAGCTGTGGAAAGTTGAACCACTGGAGGAGTGTTTGTCGGTCTCCAGCTCTAAGTACACAGTGTTCTGGGAGATCTCCAGCTTCAAGTACCCAGAAGTGGAAGCAGAAAGCTAAATACGCTACGCCACATCGTGGAGGCAAGAACGTTCACTCCATTCAAAGCACGAACAATATTGAAGCAGCAGCAGCGGTCCCACTACTGAATGACGCTGTGGATGTCCTGTCGTTCAATCGAATTATTGTGTCAGGTATTAGTGCTGTGCAGGTGGATGACAGGGACGACCTAACAATAGCATATGTGGAAGTCAGACGGGATGAGAGAACTATCATGAAACTTCGTTCGAAGGTTGACTCCGGTGCGGAGGGCAACACTCTGCCTCTTCGAATGTTTCGAGGGATGTTTCCTGGCCATCTCACTAAAGATGGTGTTCCTCACCCTCAATCAGTGCATAATTCAAGTGCACGGTTGTTCGCTTACAACGAAACACCAGTGATGCACTTCGGTTCGGTGAGGCTCCCCTGTCGTTTCAACAACTCAACTTGGCTTTATGCCACGTTCTACATCGTGGAATCCAGGGGTCCAGCGATCATCGGCTGTGACACAGGGTTGGAACTGAAACTGCTTACTCTACACACACGCATCAACGAGATCAAGCATTCAGCACAGATAAGCTCTACTGATGACCTAGTAAGGCAGTATCCAGACCAGTTTGACAAAATTGGCAACTTCCCAGGAGAATATCATATTGTTCTTGATCTAGACGTTCAGCCTGTTGTCCATGCTCCTAGACGGTGCCCAATCCACCTACGAGATGAACTGAAGCTCGAGTTTGATGACATGGAAGCTAATGGCGTGATCACTAAAGTCATTGAGCCTTCAGCATGGGTCAGCAGCATCGCCGTTTCAAGGAAGTCGAATGGCAAACTCCGGGTCTGCTTGGATCCCAAGGATCTCAACCGAGCTATTCGTCGTTGCCATTATCGCACTATCACGACAGATGAGGTGATACACAAGCTATCAGGTGCTCGACACTTCAGCAAACTCGATGCCAAGAACGGTTATTGGTCTATCAAGCTCGACCATGACAGTTCACTTCTAACTACCTTCAACAGTCCCTTTGGACGGTACAGATATCTCAGGATGCCTTTCGGTCTAGCAATGTCTCAGGATGTATTCCAGCAGCGGATGGACGAAATCCTCGAAGGTTGCCCCGGCACAATAGGGATCGCTGACGATATTGTTGTGTTCGGCAAGAGTGAAGCAGAGCACGATCAGAATCTGAACCACCTCATGTCCAAAGCTGTGAAGTACGGTCTGCAGTTCAACAGTGGCAAGTGCAGCATAAAGGTCAACCAGATTTCTTTCTTCGGTATGATCTATGATGCAGATGGCGTCCATCCAGATCCTCACAAGGTCGAGGCAATCAAGTCAATGTCTCCACCTGAGAACAAGAGCCAGCTTCGTGAGTTCCTTGGTATGATAACCTACCTTAGCCCATTCATACCAAATCTTTCAGCCCAGACTGCAAGCCTACGTGGTCTTCTAAAGCAGGACGCTGAATTCCAATGGACTCCAACGCACCAGACTGCCTTCAATGATTTACGTGACAAGGTATGTCACGATGCAACTCGGGCGTATTTCGATGTTAACAAGCCTACGGTACTGCAGGTAGATGCTTCTCTGCAGGGCTTGGGAGCGACTCTACTGCAGGATGGAAAGGGTATCGCGTTTGCATCAAAGGCCCTCAGTGATGCAGAAACGAGGTACGCCAATATAGAGCGAGAGCTGCTTGCAGTGGTCTTCGGCTGTGAACGATTCCACATCTTCCTGTACGGGAAAAGTTTCATAGTTGAGACGGACCACAAACCTCTGGAGATGATCCAGCATAAGCACCTGGCAGCAGCTCCACCTAGACTTCAGCGTATGCTCCTTCGTCTACAGCCATACAAGCTGACAATTGTCTACAAGCCTGGTAAGGATGTACCAGTAGCTGACTGCCTATCCAGACGTCCTCTTGGTCCTCCAGAACACATCCACCTTGACCTGCAAATCAACTTTGTACAGTTTGCTCCGGACCGTTTGAGTCAGTTGAAGGAGGAAACAGCCAAGAATGCAGAGTTTGCAGCACTACAGAAGGTGATTGTGAAAGGGTGGCCAGAGAAGAGACGTGAGGTACCACGGCATCTGCAGAGATACTGGGCCTTTCGAGATCAACTTGCAGTTGAGGATGGACTGATCCTGAATGGTGAACGAATCCTTATTCCACACTCCATGAGAGAGTACATACTGAGCAAGCTTCACGAAGGTCATCAAGGTATCGAGAAGACACGACTTCGGGCTAAGGCTTCTGTGTACTGGGAATCGATCAATGACGATATCGAGGTCCTGGTGAAAGGCTGCTCAGTCTGCCAAGAGTACAAGCCCTCGCAGCCCCATGAGACTCTTCTCCAGCACGAGATACCTACACGTTCCTGGCAAGTCTTAGGTACAGACTTATTTCACTTTGAAGGGAACAATTATCTCATCATTGCAGATTACTTCTCAAAGTTCCCTTTCATCCGGAAAATGCCTCAAGAGTGTACCAGTGCTGCAGTAGTCAATGCGACCCGTCAGGTGTTCGCAGAACAAGGAGTTCCAGAAAGAATCGTTAGCGACAACGGAAGACATTTTGACTCCTCAACATACAGAGACTTTGCTACACAGTGGGGATTCAGCCATGTTACATCCTCTCCCCACTACCCCAGGTCAAATGGCTTCATTGAGCGAATGATTCAAACTGTCAAGAATACGCTCAAGAAAGCTAAAGCGAGTGGTATCGACCCCAACATGGCTCTACTATGTATCCGTGCCACTCCCATTGACAGCCGCATACCAAGCCCAGCTGAGCTTCTTTACGGGAGGAAGATGAAGGACAACTTGCCAACTCGAATCCGCAACAACTCCCCAGGTCGTGATGATGTTAACCATCGCATGCAGCTTCGACAGCAGAGCCAGAAGTTTCATCACGACAAATCAGCCCATGACCTAGCACCACTCTCACCTGGACAGCTTGTGAGAGTCCAAGACCAGACATCACGTCACTGGATAACAGCTACTGTTCGTGAGCAATGCCATGAGCCTAGGTCATACCTCGTCGAGACGCCTAATGGAAGGGTGCTACGCAGAAACCGGCAACACCTCGCTGATATTGAGCCCAGGCGTATCCATCATGATGAGGAGGTAACCAAGACACCCGATCCTCATACACGCGAAGAGATGACGCTTGATCCAACGCCCGACATCGGAGGTTCTCCTGCCCCAACCCCTGCCCCAAACCCTGTCCCAATCCCCAACCACCAGCAGACCACCCGCAGTGGCCGGGTAATCAAGAAGCCAGAGAAATTGACTTATTGATAGGACTTCATCTTTGGATATTTCAACTTGGACATTATGGACTCAGTTTATTATTCTGTAGGGGGGATGTAATATGTGATCTTATGCATTGACTCAATGCTACATGCTATACACACATACACACAGTTAATGTACACTGTGGTGTATGGGCTCTTCTATACACAATATAACCAGTCATGCTGGATTGCAACCTAACTCTGATGTTTCTCTATGTGTCTTCATTTGAGTACTAACCATACAGCTAAATAACCCCACATTATACATTCTATGAAAAAATGGGAGGAAGCATACTTTTCAAGGGGGCAAACAAAAACAATTCATGAAGTATCTCCATCACTTTGGCATTGATTATTCTAAAATACTTCTGATGTTTAAAAGATCTGTGGATATTTGGGGTCATTAGCTATCTTGGAATTGGTCTATCGAATGGCAAATGAGAGAGAAAAATATGTAATAGAGAGAGAGGGAGAGAGAGGGGTGGGGATAAGGGATGGGACGGTGAAAAGGAATATAAAGATAAGATGACTTGAATCCTAGACAGAGGCGTCGCTCCAGGGGGGGGGGGGCAGGGGGCAAAGAGCCCCCCTCCACTTTTCAAGTACCCTAAATAGCCCCCTTTTTTCGAAAAGGTGCCCGTTACTCATTATTATAAGTGCCCTTTACCACCTCTAATAAATGTCCCCTTTATAAGGTATACCTTTGATAAATGTCCCTATTCAAATCTGAGACATGTCCCCTTTACTTTGACAAGCGGCCCTGTTTCTTTGTAAGAAGTGCCCCTTCCTTTCTAATACATGCCGGTGTTCACCTCTGATAAGGGCCCCTTTTATTTTGACTCGTGCCCCCTTTCCTTTCTAATAAGTGCCCCTTTACCCTGTTATGTTGCGCTTTTTTTTGTTGATAAGAGATCCTATGCCTTCTCATATATGCCTCATTTCGTCTCTGATTAATGTCCCTTTTATTTTGAAACGCGTCCCTTTTTACTTTATAAAAAAATGCCCCATTTTCTGCAATGATGAGTGCCTCTCTTCACATCTGATGAGTGTCCTTCTTCCTTTCTAATTAGAATCCCTTAAAAAAATGCCCCTTTTTCATTCTCACGAGTGTACCTTTTTTATTTTGGTGAATGCCACTTATTGAGTTGCGAGAAGTGCCCCCTTTCAACTCTCATAATTGCCCTTTTTACTATGACACGTGCTCCTTTCCAATAACTGTACTTTTCCCTTCTGATAAATGCACCATTCTCCTATCTACATAACATGTGCCTTTAATACGAAGCGACTAAGAGCATATTTTCTTTATTTTGCCCCAACGTATTTAAGGTCTTTTCAGTGCTAAAAAAGACATCAGGCTCATTGGTCACAATGCGAACTAACAAATATTCAACATTTTGGTGGCTCGCTTCGCTCGCTCGCAAATGAATATTAAGACTACCACACTAAGCTGCAAAGTGTTGTGCTTTAAGTATACTAGACCTTGTTAAGACAAAAAATAAAAATTAAAAACATCCCTGATAATGAAATAACAATGTAGGGGTACATGTACATACCAATTTCTTTAAAAAAAATGGTGTATGTTCGATTTGAGGTTTCACTTTGTAGGTGTCCCTTTTTCCAGTGCTCTTTTTTGTTGGTGCCCCCCCCCCCCACTTTGGAAGACGCTTCGCTATCCCTGAATAGATATATATATAGAGAGAGAGAGAGAGAGAGAGAGAGAGAGAGAGAGAGCGAGAGAGAGAGAGAGAGAGAGAGAAGTGAAAACCAAAGAGAGAGAGATAAAGAAAGATAGATTGAGGTGAGTAGAACGGAGTGAGAGAGAGAGAGAGAGAGAGGGAGGGAGAGAGAGAGAGAGAGAGGGGGAGGGTAGATTGAGTGAGCGAGTAAGGGGTCAATTATAATATAGGAGCAAGGTCATACCTTTCATGACTTCTGTCCTCGCAAAAAAAGCCGATCAATTAATTTACCAAAGAGTATATGCACTGGACACGTGCATGTTGATGTTTTCCTCCAGACCATTTTATCTTCTTGTAATGTTACCACATTGACTTGACGCAATACGTTAATAATTATGATTATTAACAGAAGAGCATGATTTCGTACAGGAGCAGAGGATAGATTTCGGTGATGATGCTTTCAAAGCGGGTAAGCTATAAGCCATGTTTGCTAATTTCGATTACATATGATTAAATCCTGGAACCTACAACACGATAACATAACATAGGATGTATAAATCGCGTGATTCTTTAAATACTTACCAGTAGTAGGAAATTAATACTTTGCAGGAATTACATTATATTCAGGATATTAATAGTACTCTTTGTTTATAACTTAGCACTTTTCACCTCAATTCATAGAGTAAGAATCAAATATATTCATGGTTCAGTAAAATTAATCTCATATTCATTTTTAACTGACAAGGGAATGTTGTAAATGTAATATTGTTTAAAAATGTAGTGGGATCGTGGACTAGTGGATACGTCACTGGATTGTGGATCACTTGGTTCGTGGATCGAATCTCGCCGCGGCGCTAACATCCTTTGACAATAGAAAGACACCAGAGCGCCTTATCAGGGTAGCTCAGTCGTTGTAATATTATAGTACAGCACTTAGAAACATTAGTATTAAGTGCTATATAAATGACAATTTGTCATCATTATTGTTATTCAATTACCAACATGCTATAACTTATGCTTTACATTTCGCATGACTGCTTATTCCAATTATTATGATGTGTCATGACAAACGTTTACAATTGTTTCTTTTTGTCATTAGATAAAATGCAGTTTCTTCTTTCACACCAACCTCCTCATCTTTATAGGTAATATACCTATTGATATATCATTTTACTTAATGGTAGTATGGATTAAAATCCTCTTATGTCTGTATACTGTAAATCGTTCGATATAATTTAAATCTCCCATCTATATTATATGTTTGGTTTTGAAGAGTTTGCCCTTCTTCTTGAATTAAAAAAAAGTTTTAAAAATGTGGAAAATATGATTCTGAAAGATAAAGCACTAGTCTATAGCAATAGAAATACACGAAGCCCATCAAATACAAGAAAAAAGTTAAGTATTCATAATCACCAATATTTAATAAAAAACACCTAAGTCAATATTAATAAGCCTATATCAAATTCATGAAAAGATGCTGCAATTCTCACATGTCCCGTTTACCCAACTACAGTTTAATACCGTGGTTTGAAGGGAGATGGTAGTCCGTTTTCATGTGCATTTGCTGACACCAGACTTGGGGTGCGTTTATTGACCAAATTTTTGGCTAGAATCAGGTTTCTCAAACGTCTTTCAGGCAATTTTAGAAGGTGATAAACGCAAAGCCTTTTTTAAAGTTCTTTAGATATGGGCATATCTAAAGACGCAAAAAGGTGTGTTTTTAATGTGACATACAGCCAGAATCACGTTTCTGAGAGATGATAAACGCAAACCTGTTTTGAACCCCACATACAAATCGGACCACCCAGTTTATTTCCGGTTCGGAGGCTAGCGCGGGCCATGTGTTGTGTACAAGCATGTGTGTGTAGTTGACCTCCGAGAAACTGTCTGCTTCCCGGGTCAAACGGCGCAAAACAGCTGGACAGACACAAGGCCTTTATTTTGAATCGTGAAGAGACGATAAACGCGACATCCCGCAAATCACTTTCGTATAGTGGGGTTCGATAGTGGGGTATGATAGTGGGTACGATATGTACATATCTAGTGGCAAGACCCAATAAACGCACTCTTGGTGGAAATACCTTGGATGTTCAAGTCTCGCACACAGGAAACCCGTGGTCCCATGAAGAAAATGTGCCCCCTACGCGCTCTCTCTTTCTCTCTCTGAGAGTCTTCGGGTAGGGAAAATGTAAGAAAATGGCTTATCCATATGAGACAATGGGAGGAAAATGCAGAAGAAAATTACATAAATGCATATTGGTCATAGAATTGAAGGCTATACTCCTGGTGACTGACAATACTTATTATTTGATAAACACTTGAATGGTGTCAAATTCCCCATGCGAGCCCACTTCAAGTCCAGTCTAATCGGTCCTTCACACTCGGGTTTTTCATATATCACCTTCTGAAGTCAGGTTTAAATTCAGTCTAAAAGTAAACTGGAGTTTAGAATACGGGCATATATCTTTGTGTTATTAAAAATAGTTTCAAATCCTAATGAAAAGTTAAACGTTTTCAGACGTCGACTACGAAAATCTTGCATAACTGCTCGACGTGCTCGTTCCGCTTTCTTCATTACGGACCAGGAAAACTCATTTCATCATAATTACACCAGACCAAGTTGCATAATTTCTATATATCGGTTTAGAAGAGATAATTAATCTAACGATAAATTAGAAATAAAAGGAGAATTGGCATGGAAATGTTCACTTATTGTATTTATTCATATACATATATTTTATTTTATTTTTTAAATCAGGTTGGTACATCACAATCGTTGACAGTTCGTCTGTGTCCTGCAGCTATCAGACAATATCCGGTCGAAGGAAATGCAAATTTTCAGGTCAATACAACTCTTGTACTATTAATAGCATGACGGTTAATTAAGTTGGTGGGTAAGGGGTAGCGGGGGGGGGGGGCACCTCGTACATGGATAACTTCTCATTGTCGTCCAAGTATTGTCCTAGTTTCATTTAATTTATATAACTCTTAAAACGAAATGCCATATATAACTAAGTGGATTTTTGTTTAATACAGATATTGTTAAACGGCTGGTCTGGGTCGTGTTAAAGAAAACTTAGCGTTGATGGTAACTTTGCCATTAATGGTAACTTCCACGGAAACCTTGATTTGATTGGCTGCTGGGTGATGTTGCCTTCAAGTTGGTAGTTAGTATTGATGGCAAAGTTACCATCATTGGTAAAACTTATGCAACGGGGTCCGGATCTAATTACGTACACATAATGTGCACCATCTCCACTTCTGATGCACATTCCCAACATATATGCAATGCTTAAAGGGAGTGTGTCATGACGAGACGATGTGTCTTTCCCGTGGGCCACTAGGGGCCAATCGGGTATAATACGACTACAGACGACGCCACCGCAGCATTCACGTGCGTGCAACATACGCGAAATCGAAGCGCGAGGAGAACTTCGGTCTGTTTCGCGAACGCTAGCGCGCTGACCCAGTTAATCAAGTCAATTCGTTTACGTGCAGTTGTCCGAAAGAAAACGTAGATGGCGTTAACCAGTATTTCCCATGATACACTCCCTTTAAGCGAATAGGGATTTTTAATATTTTATTATGCGCTTTGTGAACAAATACTAATTTTTCTCTGTCATTGTATTCTAATTTATATCCCAGAATGTCTGAAGAACAGTTGTCCTGGAACATGGTGTGAAAGCGAAGTAGGTCACCAAAAATTGACTAACTATGCTCGGCAGATGGGACAAAGATGTTGGCGAAGTAAGTGCAGCACAGCCCACCCCCCCCCCCCCCGCCAACCTCCATTTGGTTTTACACATCGGTATATAAGTGGCGTATCCAGTTATACGATAATATAATGCTCCAGTAGCAATTGTTTTGCGTTTCCTACACCTACCAAATTCACAACTTCATGAACCCCGACCCATCATTAAAAAATACCTAACACTAACCTCAAATCTACCCTAAAGCCCTATTACAACTCTAAACTTAAAGTGCAATCAAACCTTTGTGGTCAGTTCATTTGTATGAAATCAGAAAAATAAGAGATCCAGAAAGGCGTAAGTTTGAAATCAATCAGACGTTCATGATAGGGAGTTATGTATGTTTTGTAAAATGAGATCGCTGGGAGAGTTATCCGGCACTACGTCACACTAACACAAGCGATTCATGGTATATTGATACAAAATATCTTTCTTTGTCCTATTTCGTTTAGACTTCATCAGTCTGCTTCTTTCATTTTTCTGTTTCTTTAATTGCTATAGAGCAGTTGTCTATTCAGTTTGAATATTTCTTTAAAACTATCCCTTTGACAAAATTAAGCCCAAAGCAATTGTTGCCAGAGCATATGAAGGGTTACTGGCGTATCCATCAAAGCTCAAATTTCATGTACGCCCTTTGATATTAATGCCAAGGAAAACGAATAAGAATTTCATTGGGTATTTAGCACGCGGATTACACAGGTACCTTGCATACCCCGTCTACAGCGGAAGGGGGGTTGACCCTCTGCTTACTAATATATTGACACGGAACCCCAATCGACAAACATGGTTCCAATCAATAATATTGAAATCAAATCAGAGAACTGCCTTTCTGGATAATATTTAAAAAAATAAAGATGTTGTTAGCTTTATGTTACACTGTATGTGTCGTTTATATGCTTTAAAGTGTGTTTCGTAAAAACTTTGCCTTCCTCGAACTTGTTCTTGGGACATATTCATAACGTTTGGTCGAATCAGGTCCAATTAAGTTGAATTCTCTTTATTTTACAGGGGAACAATATGCGCTGAAGCAAATATGAAATTTCAATTAAATTCGTATTTATCGGACTTTTTTTTTTTACTGTGTAGAAGCTAGTCAAACAACAACAAGTTCCCCATCTCAAGAACAGACTTCTGCTGTCCAAGCATCGACCCAAGGTACATCAACCGTTTCGAGAAGCCAGACCACAACCATGCTAACGACCCAAATGTCTACCCAAGATACACTAACAACCAAATCACTGACTCAAGGTACAACGACAACCCAAGGTTTACCAACAACCCAAACATTTCCTCGAGATACAACGACATCTCAAATACCGACCCAAGATACACCGACAACCCAAATACCGACTCAAGGTACAACGACAACCCAAGGTATACCAACAACCCAGACATCGACTCAAGATACAACGACATCCAAAATACCGGCACAAGGAACAACGGCAACCCAAGGTATACAAACAAGCCAGCCATCGACTCAAGATACAACGACAACCCAAATATCAATACAAGGTACAAGGACAACCCAAGGTATACCAACAACCCAAACCCCGACTCAAGGTACAACGACAACCCAAATACCGACACAAGGTACAACGAAAACCCAAGGTATACCAACAACCCAAACCCCAACTCAAGGTACAACGACAACCCAAGGTATACCAACAAGCCAGCCATCGACTCAAGATACAACGACCCAAGGTATACCAACAATCCAGCCATCGACTCAAAGTACAACGACAACCCAAATACCGACTCAAGGTACAACGACAACTGAAGGTCCACCAACCACCCAAACTCCGACCCAGGGTACATCAACGAGACAAACCTCCACTCAAGCAGCACCAACGACCCAACCATCTCAACATCAGCCAACAACCGATCGAACGCCAACAGCAGTCCAGGAACCCACAACAGCCATTAATCTCGTCTCCAAAATACTAGTAACGGATGCGCAGAAAAAGATATACATCGCTGATCTGGCAAAATTTAGCTTCGGAGTTCATATATCTCTCAGTGGCGAACCATGGGCCATTGATTTTGATGAAACGGAGCAAAAGATCTACTGGACAGATATATCAGATAATGGCTTATGGCGTGCAGATGAAGATGGCTCCGGTACCATGAGAGTGAGAACTGGTTCGTATGATGGTGAGTTGGCAAAACAAAATATGACTGGCTTGATTTTTGTTTTCAATTCTTTTTTAGGGGTGCCACTTCTAGTATAGGGTGATGTTTTAATAATTATTCGTAAAGAAAAAAAACAACAGTGCAGTTTGGATTTGATCTGGGACAAGTGTACCTCCTCGATTTCCCAAATCTACCATATGAATCATGTTGGTTGTATGCACACTCCCTTTACTTTTAGACCAACTACCTTAAACATCTTATCGACGCCTTTTGTGACTTTTGTCTCAATACTAGGAATCGCCAACGCATTGTAAAAACAATAGATTTGAATGTAGCCGATGTATTGTTGGGTTTAGTCATAACTCATTTTTAACTCAAGATAAAATCCGACGTAGGCCTATTTAGTCACAAGATACAGGGTTCATACGATTTGATGAATTTTGCTGTTGCCAACTATTAACATGAAGGTACAGTATAATTACATCTGAGTCTTAAACAAAAATCCTAAACAAAAAGACTTTAAAAAAAGTCATCACTGATGCATAATTTCTATTTAGTTCGTCAACTATGCCATCGTGACTCAATAGGCTATTTTCGTAATGTAATTATGTAAACAAGTGAATGAAATAATTTGGTAATGAGGCACTTAAAAACCACCTATGCATGAATTTTGATTACATTACGAAAATGGCTCAAAGACCACGCGTGTTCAGTCACGCGGAAGGGGTCTCGCTAATGGGGACACCACTTACCCTAGAAAAAGCTCCAGGGTGCCTCACTGAATGTTATATACCCTAATTTCGCCAACTCGTTGCAGGACCTAAAGGTTTGGCCATATCCCAAGCGTCACGGCAGGCTTTTTGTGTGTATGAAGGTAGTCAAGTCATCACTGCCACTGACCTCGATAGTCCAGGCTCTGAAACAGCCATCGTCAACTCTGCGGGGTCAAATCCAAGGGCGATCGTCGTTGATGACACACAAAAGTATATACACGTTTGTTCTCCCTGTCTTGACCCAATTATACCAATGAAAAAGATGTAGTTTATTATGGTGTCAACCTTTGATAAGCAATTGAATACTTTCCGATATAGAAGTAAGTTTTATTATTCATAAATGTGTTTAAGTGTAGACACAAATGTATTCACGTGCGGTGTCCACATCAGATTAATTATAATAGCTTACATGATTAGGAAGTTATATATCATTAATTTATTCATTTATAATTGAGCAATTAAATATAACAAATAAATGAATCGTATTTGTACATTCGCATCCCATCATCTACTAGCTTGATTTGCATCCACATTATTTCATAGACATCTTTTTGGCGCAAACAGTGTCTCTTTTTCCTTCCTAGCTTTGTTGTGTTCAGGATTTATCTTACTTTCAAGTCTCTTGTATTCATTTCTTCTCTCTTTATTTTATAATTTGCCAGCGTCATTTATTGGACACGTGAAAAGGGAATAGACAAGGCAGGAAAGGATGGCAGCAGTAAAACAACGGTCTATACTAATAATGATCTCTCAGATATAGATGGACTTTCTATCGATGTGTCAGGTTAGTGCAGTGGTTTTA
Organism: Strongylocentrotus droebachiensis; assembly: GCA_035222895.1. Classification (NCBI taxonomy): domain Eukaryota; kingdom Metazoa; phylum Echinodermata; class Echinoidea; order Camarodonta; family Strongylocentrotidae; genus Strongylocentrotus; species Strongylocentrotus droebachiensis. The sequence goes on from JAVYIG010016801.1 coordinate 17,004, forward strand.
AAAGGAAGAAAAAAAGAGGAGAGAGAGAAGGAGAGAGAGAGAGAGAGTGAGAGAGAGGGAGAGAGAGAGAGAGAGAGATGGGGGAGGGGGGGGGGCTTGATTGACCCCAAAGGCATATATTTTAACGAACGGATGACACGAATTCAATTATTAAAAAAAAAAAATTGCTATTAACTTTTTTAAAAACATTTCGCGGCGCCTAGTGCTGAAGATGTTTCTCTCAAAGCTCTTAGTTGACAAATCTCTTTTATATGTTGTGTGTATGTGCGTGTGTGTGTGGTGTGTGTGCGTGTGCGTGTGTGTGCGTGTGTGCGTGTGTGTGTGTGTGTGTATGCGCGTGTGCTTTTGTGCGTTTGTGTGTGTTTTTGCGTGTGAGGGGGCATAAAATCAGTTATACATTTCTTGAAAGCAAAAAGGAAAGTGATTAGAAAAGAGATCACATCCTCCTTAGTACCGGTTCATTATATTGCCTATCATTTTCTCTTTTCTTTGTTGTAGGCCAAAGACTCTTCTTCTCCGACAGTGGACAGAAGAAAATGCACATCTTAAACTTGAATACCAACTCCATTTCCGAGCTTTCTAGCTCGTATGAGCCGATGGACATCTCTTTCTTCAATGAAAAACTTTATTTCTTGAATGATAACCCAACGGGTGTTTTTGAAGTCAATAATTATGATGCATCACCGATTTACGTGCAACATGTGACGTCAGCATTCACCGCGCCACGCCGAATGCACTTTGTTACTGTGGAAGTGTCGTAGTATAGTAGTTCATTCACTTGACTCTCAATCCAAGGGTTGACGGTTCGAATCCCAGCCGGCCACTAACGTCCTTTATCATGACTTTAATCCATATTTGCCACTCTCCAACCAGGCGTAAATGGGTACTTGGCTATTGCTGGTGTAATACTATTTGCAGGGCCCTCATGAAGAACAGCATTGTCATTTATAATGCTTCCCTGGGTTATCAAAATCATTCTAATTATAATTGATATTATAACTGTTACTGTGCCAAATTCACAGGAAAGGAAACATGATTTTGCAGATTAATAACGTGTAAATAGATCAGGAAGGGGTCACGAGTTTCATCCGGGCCCTCCATTTTTAGTAAATTCCTTATTTTTCGTCAGGCCCCCATCAATTCCGAAACCTTGGATCCACAATTGAAGGTGATATCAAAAGTACCGGTGGCCGAAAGATTAAAACTGAAAAAGAAAACGCGAAGACATTCTTAGAATGTTTAAATACTCCAATCATTTGGGTGAAATATATTGTTAAAAGGCTAAGTCCTCTCCAAAAAGTCTTTATCGCCATAAACTTACATTAGGCGAAATCATGGCCCTATACTGCTCAAGGCAAAAAATAACACCTGGCATAATGCTAAGACGTGGTAGGTGTCACTGTTAGAACTGCATTCAGCAAAACAAAATGTATAAAGTGGACACCAAGCTTTCGTTAATGTAACGAATACTGAATATCAAATATAAAACTTTCATAAATCAAAATAAACATAAATCGATCCTCTTTAAGCTATTGGAACAATGACAGTCATGCATGAGTGAGCATAGCCGTATAACAATAAATAAGTCTCTGAAAGAAAATTTGCCAACAAAATGATATGCATCTGGCCATTCAAATGTTGATAATCATTGGAGGTATCCTATGGCTCGTCCACGAGTGGGAAGGAAAGGCATCTAGACCGTAGTTGTCAAAACCATGCAGTACTGAGACTACAGCTGACATCCACAACTCAACCTTCCTCTTTGTTTCTCATTCTTTGTTTTCCTTTTTTAACAAGAATACTTTACAGATCCAAATGCTCATTACCATTTGAATGGCTACTTGCAATTTTCTTAATCATACCTTCTAATGGTTAAATTAATGTGCCACCCACAAGAGTGTAAGTTCAAAACTTCATATAATAATCAATGTTGGTAGAGTATTAATGTTTCTTTAATTTTCTATTAATTTGATTATGTTTCATTGATTTATATGAAAGTTTTGGACGATAAATAATGTCGACTTTCTTATGTTTGCTGAGTATAGTACCATATCTGGTAATGATAAGTATGCAATCAACTAAATCAGAAACTACCACTTCGGCGATATAAAATTTAATTGTCTTATATGTTGTATAAATGATCTTTAAAATCATAACAATACTAAAAGGTAATAGAGATGGTAATCGCTGTTATGAAAGCTGATAAAATTTCAAGACCTAGGATATGTAAACCTCTGTATCGGTTTAGAAGTGTCCAGCTTTCTGCAAGTGATAAACTTCTTCCTGGGCTCTACAACGGCATCAACACAAAATGGCATGACATCTTAGTAAACGAGTCTTAAGTAGACAAAATATAGAGTAATAAGAATATTTCTTTTACTACTGATTATCAAGATATGTATTGTTATTCATTCTATCGGAACAACTTAGAAAAAATAAATTGAGACTGACTTATATTTATTTCCTTATTAAAAGAAAGAGCTTCAGTTTTATTCATGATGTTTTTTTGCACATGTATAATTGTCTAAATAAACCGTTACATGATTAAAGAAAAATGTAAGAAAAATGCACCAATAATATGCTATTTTTTCTCTAAATCAGGTTGGATTGTAATTATTTCAACCCTTGAACCTGAGGCGCAGTAAACCGCCGCAAAAAAGCCGCTACTGTTTAATTTTAAACATGTAAATGAATAGCAACTGCGCGCGACAAAGGTCAACGGACTTATTCACTGAGCTCTGTGTTAAAACAAAACCTTACACCACAAAATGTGTGATGGTATGCTGAAAAATGAGATGTATTCCTACCTTTTGATGTACAATATTCCAATCGAAAGTGTACAAGGATTAGCATAATGTAATGCCGTTTAGCATGACATGGGCGCAACCATTTTCTTGATAATATCACGTACCAGGCGATAAAATGACTTTGCATATGATCAAGAAAATGGTGATGCCCATGTCGTGCTGAGAAACTGTACATTATGCTAAATACATATCGGTTCATACCTCTCTCATATACTTTGGTGGGGAATATTGTAGACAAAGGGCAAGAAGGCAATATAGATATCTCTCAGAATAACTTTTTTAGTACATTTTACCTGATCATAGAAAATAAAAATCCACACAGCATTTTTGCCACGTTTGTTTGTTTGTTTGTTTGATTTTATTTAAGCATTTTTCAACATACTAAAATGTAAAATACAGATAGATACATATATATTATTAATAAAAAGTCAGAATATATGTATAATCATATCATAATACAATCATTAAAATAATTACACCTTTAACACAAAATAGTTGACGAATCATTTCAAACTTTATAAACGCAGGAGACCACCGTCTTAAAGCTAAGCCTGAGCTCTGGTATGGGAATCGTATTTTGAGGAAAAAATTGCTATGATTTATTTTGGATTGTTTATCCAGCAGTAGATTGGTTGCTCAAACCAGTGAAATACATAAAAACGCTCACAAACCTTCTGGGTATCATCTTCAATAAAAATCACACCTCTCATTTGCTCATAGTAACCTGTGTTAAGCACATGATGTCGGGTCTACTTACCCAGATTTCCTTACCTTTCTTTGCTCATTACTCAGCCACTATACATTTTCTACACAAATTGTTTGGCACGTGTCATTTATTTGTAACCTTGAACATTCAGTGTAAGTTTCGTTGGATTCTATATTTTCTATATTTACCAGAACTCAAGTTTATCTTTAAGCTATAGAGCTTGAACATGACTGCAGCCTCACGATATAAACCTATTATGGACGGCCAAACCTATAAAATATACAATCAGAAATTTAACAGCCACATAACAAAGGAAATTAATTTTTATTAAAGGCATAACATGAAATGCTTTAAATTAAAACGTGTATTTTTTGTATTAAGTGTATGTCTTTTTTCAAAGTGTTATTTATACCCTTATTTAGGTATGTGCATGTGCAAGTGTGTGAGTGCGAGTGCTTGCGTTTAGAGCGCTTATAAAGAGCGACTTTGACTTGTATGATTATAATGGTTTACGCTTGATAATAATTTGTATAATGATAATAATTTACATTTTGCCGCGTCATGTTATAACGAGCCTCAATGAATTACACAAAAGTTCAATATATAGATTCTATAACTGGTATATAATGACATACTTGCGTAACTTTAAGAATAAACTTGCACAATCTGAAAGTTGAAGATATTTATCATTTACAACTAGGAGCTCTGATGTATGAATTGAATGCAGGTCTACTGCCAGTAGCCTTGGCTAGAATATTTAAGAAAAATAACCAAGTTCATAGTTTTTCCACACGTCAGGCGCAAGCATATCACTTGCCTCTTGTTAGAACGCAATTTGGCCCTACTACTTTGGGGTCCACTGGACCTAGGTTTTGGAATTCCCTTGAACCAATAATTGCGCAATCGGTCAGTATTTATGTATTTAAGCGCAAACTGAAGTTACTTTACTTGAGTCGATATCGTCTAGATTTATAGCTGTGATCAATATTTAAGAAAATTATTTACTATATAGGTCAGCATAATTCTACTCCCGTTTCTCACATCTATTCATCTGTCCGTCATTTTTCGTTTTTGTCTGTTTTTCAGTCCTGTTGCTCGTAGTTTGTTTTTTTCCTGTTTCTCTTGTTTAAAGCCATTATTAAGTAGTCAGTAGATTTTATTATACTTACTTATGTTTATATTTTCTCAGTTGTTTTAGTTAGTTTAGTTTGTCAGCATTTAAATGTATGCATTATTCTTATCTGACGAGATTGTTCTTTTAGGACATACTCATAAGCTACTCATGAGGGATATGTTTATATTTTCTCAGTTGTTTTAGTTAGTTTAGTTTGTCAGCATTTAAATGTATGCATTATTCTTATCTGACGAGATTGTTCTTTTAGGACATACTCATAAGCTACTCATGAGGGACCTTAAATCCACAAGCCTTGCTTTCAACCAAGGTCACCTCATCTTTCTATTGTAACGCCATATTATGTTAAACTTGTTATATTCATGTCATATTTGTAAAGTGTGTTATGAAAGAAAGATAAATAAAGCTTGAACTTGAACTTGAACTTGAATCAACCACGTCTCGTCATTTATCGCAAATTATCAAATTTCGTATTCACAAACAACTACCGAAAGTTTAATTGTGAAAATTGCTAACAACTAACCCTACTGGATGGTTGAAGGAGGGAACCTCCTTGAACTTCAGATCGCGGGAGCTTGTATAATTGGTCATGCTATAAACTCCTGCGTTCGAACCAGCGGAATCGCCGGTCTTCGTCCAGAACATGTCTCTGCCGTAGACGCTCATTTGAGTCACGAGGAGGAAGTCGTTGGCAGGAAAAGACGAAGTGAGTTCGACGACGTTGTCCGGGTCGCTGAGATCGATGTAGAATGTACGATGCATGTCAATGTCGAAGAAGGCGACGATTGTAGCCGGACCTGATGTTGGAAAGAGAAAAAAAATTTGAAATTGATTGATTGACTGTTGAATCGATTTATTATAACAAAAAAATAACCATTGAACATGCAGCCGTGAAAATATTCAATTTACAAAATAAAATAAAACCAAGATGGAAGCCAAGAAGTACCTCTGATCAATATTTACGTAGGAATACAACTAACATTATATTTGGACAAAGATATTTGGGATTTAAGAATAAGATAATGGAGTGATGTCGTACCCATCCAATACCGGACTCGTATTACGTGTTACATAGTGGTATATACCCGAGCTCAGATAGAAAAGGAAAGTCCGTTCACCTAATTGTACCTGTAAAAGCCATGGTTACCCTATATAAGTCATTATTTCTCAGCACTTTTGTTAAGAATGGATTGTAAAATGAAAATCTAAATGGTGATCATTTAATTAAATGCGAGCAGAAAGGTCATAAAATATTGGGATGAGATCCAAATTCTAAAGTTCATTTCGGACATCCAAATATGAAAAGGATGTTCGTCAGCTTTTTCTGTCGTTTTCGATTTGCCTTTTTGATTTGTCGTCCAATCAAAAAAAATAAAAAAATAATCACCATGTCTTTTACACTGCTGGCAAACTTTAAAATCTGAAATTCCTCTTATCTTCTTGCTTCTGTTCATGTGTATTTCGTCATTGTTCTGCGGAATATACCACTCCCCCCCCCCCCCCCCCGGTCAAAACGTTGTATGCCCCGGGAAAAATGGGAAGAAAACAAACTCTTATTTACCTGAAGAGTCCACGGCAAGTCCTGTGATGTTCATAAAATCAGGGTTCTGGTAGATAGTATGTCGCCTTGAGGAAGAGAGGTTTATTTTGTCAATGCCACCGTCACGTGACCAGTACAAGTACCTGAATTAAAAAATATAATAAAACAAATAGGAAAACAAAATCCGTTTATGGAGGACATTGGGTTTCCTCTGGTAACGGGGTTAGTCCTGCATCAGTCGACATGCATGATCTTTGAGCCACGCTGATCGGTGCTGCGCTGCCGAGATATGTTTATGACAGTGGTTTGTTCTATACAACTGATATTAGTTTTTTTTTTCTTTCGTATAACAATTCTAGATTGCACCCAAAGAAAATCCCAAGTTCACTACAAAACGGATAAACGTTTATTGTATCTAGAACAAAATAGTGGACATTCCTTTGTCATGGTTGAAGCCAGCAATCACCCGGAACCACGTGAAACAGAGTGCATTAATAAAAAGATGCCATTTTTGTTTGCTTCCACGATACTTCTAAATAGATTCGTCCCTCGTTACACCTAGCCCTTTTAATGATATAGGCCTATCTTAAATATACCTTGGTGGCGGGTAAAAGAATCGAAAATTCAAAGGTGCTAACCTTCCAGATTCGTCAATAGCAATTGCTCTCGGATTTGGCGTATTCGTAATAAGTTCCGTTTCGCAGCTCGGATAGCCCAGATGGAGTCTGGTGATCTTATTTGACTTGAAGTAGGCAGAGTACACCATTCCGCTAGACTGCACCAGCGATATGCTGACAGGTTCTAGAGGTAATAAGGAGAAAATAGCAGCAGTAGAATATGGCGTCATCAACAACAATTTAGCTTTGTCACGGTAGTGGGTGAAAAAATATTCTTGTATCATATTAACCAAAGAAGCTTTTCAAACTATATCATTCCTAAATATTGCTCGATTATTTCCTAGGCATTTAAAACAATTTGTTAGTAATAGTTTGTTTTGAAAGCATAGTGATATAAGAGTAAATGAAAAACAAATTCAACAAGGGCCACAAATGCCTCACATGGTCTGATATAACGTTCTTTGTGTATTCGTGCGTAGGTTAAGCACTCTACATTTACATACACCGTAGTTAACTGTTTACTTGTCCAGAAACAGAATAAGTTATCGTTCAATCGGTCATTTTTTTTTCAAGAACCGTAATATTTTCTCTTTGCAATCAGGTAAAACAATGCATCGTCATCCCATTACTATCATCGTCATCATCATCATTGTCATCAACAACAAAAAGCATTCATAAAAGGACGATCTCAAAAAGCCATTGTTATTCCTTTAAAGTTCAGATTGAGTTCTGATACATAAAAGAAAAATCTTTTCCTATCAATTTAGAAGAATACTTAAGTACAAAAATCCCCTGAAAATGGTTGTATTTTGGAGGCCCTCATATTCGAAATATATGAAGCGAAACAGTTGAAACTTTTAGACCAAACTTTCGTATACTGTGTAGTCCCATGTTCCAATTTCCATGTGCAGTGCATGTGATTTGCAGTCAGATCGAATAACTTCATTTTTTAATTTGCGCTCATTCTAAAACATTGTTAAAGAGCAGGTTGAGTTCTGGGAAGAGGTGAACAATAATTTGTGAGCGTTATCATTCTTATTATGCAAGTGTGGAAGAACATCAGATAAGACATGTTCCCTGAAAAGCATGGCTCTTCAAATGCCTTCATATTCTAAATATGGCATGTAACATCGTAAAAATCCGGGGTAGGATTTTTACGCGACTTGTTCGTGTAGTCCCGTATACATCTTTCTGTGTACAGTTCTTGTAACTTTACCAAGACTTGGCCAAATTTCTTATCATTTTGATGATTCCAGAAACTTGTAATACCAGGGGCGGCGATTTCTGTTCATGACCGGGGAGGACGAAATGCGAGATTTTTTACAAGAATGTTATGCGAGGGAGCGTAGCGACCGAGCGAGAATTTTTTTGCAATTTTATTAGTCTAAACGCTGCACTCTTGGGCCCTCCGGAGCCTAAAAATGTATTGCAGTCATTATTCAGTATATGCTATACAATTTTGTTTGCACTTTTTCAAATTTTCCGGGGGGGGGACGATCCCCCCCTAAAAAAATTGAGGGGGGGACGTGTCCCCCCGTCCCCCCGGGATCGCCGCCCCTGTGTAATACACACAAATTCTTATGTGCTAGATGATCAACCTTTTCTGGTCGATTCCACACCGTTTCTTTCACAATGCAATCGCATGACCAGAACTCAACTTCATCTTTAAGTGCTCTAAAATCAACTTTCCCCAATCTTCATAGACCACATACCTTTGTACAATCCCACAGAATATATCCTAGGGTGTGTGCCATAAAGGGACGCTCCGTGGATTAGGTCGGTCTTCAGATCTGTCCAGAACACCCGGAAACCAGAAGTGTCTATTGTGACTCCCACGGGATCCTCGTGCGCGGGGAAGGTGAACAGGGTCGAAAACAGGAGATCCCCACCACCGTAGTAGATTGCCCGGTTCACGTTGTCCAAGACGAACATTTGCAGACCATCGCCTGTGAAAAGGGGAAATTTATTCAAGGAATTCTGGTCTTAACCCCCTCTAAATGACGCCTAGCTTGTGGAAAATCCAACACAGTTGTTGAAGGAACAGTTTCGTTCCATCTGACCACTTGCTTATTTTCCTGCATCTTTCTAGGGCGATTTCCTGGACAAACAGGGTCACGGTGTTTGAAGTGTATTCTTAGATCATCAACATAACAAACTGGCGGCAATCTTTGAGAAACGTAAGTGAGCAGGAGAGAATACAGGATAGTAAAGATAAAGATTCTCTGTCCTACTATTTTCCCTGAGGTTCCGAGGAGATAGACAGGGTCTTCCGAGGGGGGAAGGGGAGGGGGAACACGCCCCTTGATTGACCCTAGAGTAAAGCTCAATAGGTTTGACAAATCTCCTGCTTCCCTAAACGATTCCCTAAACACTAACTGATTATTTTAAATGAATAACTTACCAAAGCCCAACCCTAAACCAAAGGTAAAATCAAAGCGCATCCATCAATCTGACCCAGTACCTATGGCAAACTGAAGCCGGCAGCAAGATTTGCCGAAGAAAATTGTAGGATGACTGAAGTTTACTGAAGATTAAAATCTCTATTTTATGTACTACGTTGTATCATTCCTAGAACTAGTACCTACCAAAGATATTCAGAGGTGTCGTTGTCTCATACATTGTCGTTGTCTCATTCATTGACGGCGTCGAATAGCCTACGAATGTGGCCATAGTAGTCCAAACTGACGTCGACGAGATGGTTGTCGTGGTCGGCGCCTCGGTTGTTGAGACGCCTGTTATCCCAGATGATGAATCAGCCATAGCTAAAACAATAATTAGTAAAGAAACACATTGTTTAAAAGGGGCATCATTTTGTGACACGAAGCAGGGTTATTATAAACTACCGGCTGACTGGGGCAACATCAGGGCCCCGTCTTATAAAGAGTTGATATCAACCGCAACTGTGTACTTAAGAGATAGGAACTTGCGATTGATTAGAGGACTTGCGATTAATTTGGATCGATCGCAACTCTTTATACGACGGGGCCCGGAGCATGTATATATTTGTTTAATATCTCAGGTTATCATGGTTATCTTCATGATAAGTGGATGGGCGATTTGCCCCTTTCCCATCGTAAACAGAAGACATGGGGCAGTTTTCACGGATATTTCCAACACAAATATCAATGATCACCAGACTTTCACATTTCCAAATAGGAGTAATCAATTTGTCAACATGGAAGAGGAAAAATAATTTGGTATCATTTGCAGACATCATTTGAACGATTTTATAGCTTTACAAGAAATTTAAACAAAAGAGCTAGGGGGAGGACGGTCGTGTTCTTCTGAGCACTTACCAGGCAGTTGACACACCCGTGATCTCGAGATGCCTGGGGTCGAGTTGGGCATGTCCGGCATAGGACCAGGAACCAGTCGAATGGTCTCTACACCGGGAATAGTAATCGAACCGCAAGGATTGGATACAATGTAAAGGTTTGTAGGATGAATGGTGAGCTCGGGTCGTTCTGTTGGCTGGTAGCCTCCATCTCCTCCTCCTCCTCCCCCTCCACCTTCTCCTCCTACTCCACCTCCACCTCCTCCTCCTCCTCCACCTTCTCCTCCTCCTCCATCTCCTCCTCCTGGGGCACAGGCATTGAGAGTTTGGAAACCTGACGGTAAAATGATTAGTTTCAATAGTTATTTTTCTCATAGTCATGCATCATGAAGTGTCTTGGAATTTGACATACATTTTCACACAAATAAATTATGAAAATGAAGCTCAAATAGGTCAGAAGTTCTCACAGGACGAAATGATTCAGAACATACTATTTTTTGACTACTTAGGACGACTACCGCCCACCCTCCCCCCCCCCCCCCCGCACCAACAAATACTCCAATGACTATAACCTCTGTGAATCTACCCTCACCGATGGAATTCATCCCCGAACACGCCCCCCCCCCCTTGCCTCCCCCTCTAACACGTTTATGCTCACCGTCGTCTTTTTCTATCTCTCTCTCTCATTGTCGCTCTCCTTCTCTTCCCTTTTCGCACTCTTTCTATCTCTCTATCTCTTCCTATACCTCTCTCTCTCTCATTCTCGCTCTCTTCTTTTCGCTCTCTTTCTATCTCTCTCTCTCTTCCTATACCTCTCTCTCTCTCTCATTCTCACTCTCTTCTTTTCGCTCTATTTCCCCATCGGCCCTTTATTTTATTTTCTCTCTCTCTTTCAATTCAAGCTATTTTAATGTACTCATCACTGTAAAGAGCACTTCAACCTGATGTCATTTGACATTTTTATAATAGTTTATCTATTTATCAATTCTATTTGAAAATTTGCAACTCAATTTGCCCGGTGGACGTTTAAGCTACCTCGTTAGCAAATTAACAAACGGTCCAACGCCGACCCTGATTCATCATTCATATGACCATCAATTCGTCACAATACATCAATTTCTCTCATGTCATTATGGTGCAATAATATAATTGGTAGGAGGACCAGCAATATCGTCATTCATTGAGACCAGCAGACCGTGGATTGATTAATATGCTGTGCTCGATTTTACCATGGTGACATATATCGGTATTACTAGACATACGAACAATGAACTACCACAATTCAAATCAATGATTGAATATTCCGATTGAATTTGACCATTATAAGGGACTTTGTACATTGTTCAGATGAGAAAATGGTGCTAAGGTAGTGGCTTCAATGCTAGCGTATAATTACAGATAATCTAAAAGTTTGAGTGAAAACAGACTATTATTAATGATAAAATTGGGGGAAAACTGATATGATCAATTCCTCAATTCTCCCAACTATATTATTACAATTGAATTTTAGGTGAATTTAAATTGCTACAAAGCAATGAATTGGCTCTATTTACCATTTCAGACATTTAAGTGTTGACAGATTTTCAAAAACTTCTCTTATGTCTTATTTTCATAGAAAAACGGTTGGGAAAATAAATGGTTGGGAGAATTTACTGTAAGAGGGTGTCGCACAGTGACGCCTTCAAAGAAGACCATGAATATCTTTGTGGCTTGATAATTGTTTTCAGGATTTTGTGCATTTAAGTGGTAGTACAGTAGAAGGAATGTAAAGAGTAACATTTCATACAGAAATTATATGCAGTTTTTTCATCAGCCTTCAACAACGTTACCGAGTCACTTTAGATACTATGTCCCTTTTGCAGCTTACATCAAATACTGTAGAACTTTCCAAGAATTATGAATATGTCAGGTATTTCTTATCTGTGAAATTTAAACATTAGTAGTGTCCTAGTATTCAATTATACAAGGAAATCCATTTGCCTTCTAGACTTCACTGTCAGACACTTTGGAGTGATGACTGACATCTTTTATCCTTGGTAATAACAAATATAAAATGAGCTGTAACAGGTACATGTTCTAGTTGTAATGGCCAAAATTAAACTGATTGAATCTTTGACCAGCACAAAACGTACAACCATTCCGTAAAAGGGTCTGAAAATCAAACTATTACTTAGGTAATTGCAATCACTTAAGTCGATTTAACAACTAATGGTCGTTATTTTCCCACTAAAAGCCATTTTCAAGCCCTTTCGTTTTGAGGGAAGTTCTAAATTAGTATTGTCTGTCAAATGCCGTTGGAATTTAACCTTTTC
>JAVYIG010016802.1:0-29386 GCA_035222895.1 Strongylocentrotus droebachiensis
AATAATTAAGGAGGTAATATATTACATATGAATAAAAACACAAGCAATTATGTAGTGAATGTACCTAAGGGTTTCGGAATTATCAAAGTCATATAAAGAAATTAGCCATATTCAAAAGCAGGAAAAGCAAAGGCACTGTACACAGAAGTGGTCATAAGTGGGACTTCACACACTGGTGGATAGGCTGTTTGGCCAAAACACGTAAGCCATTTCGTGTCATTTTAAATATTAGAGCAAAAGAAATCCTTTTCATTAAAATTTCTATATTTTCCTAACTGACATTAAAAGAATTACAAATCCCACAAATTATTTTCGAATATTACAAGATCTCAACGTTTTCTTGCGAGAATGCTAACGTTAATGTGGTTTGATTGGCATGTGTGCACTTGAAATGGCGCCTGCCAGAAATTCGCTCAGTGGGGGGGGGGGGGGGGGGGGGGGGGTAGTGAGCACTTTTTTTTGGGGGGGGGCCTCGAAAATTGGAAAAATTGCACCCCCCCCCCCCTTGAGCTCCAGGGGGGAGGCTCATCTCCACCAAAAAGGTAAAATTAACCAGGGGGGCCACCCCCCCCCCCCCCCACTGTGCTGAGGTGCCCCACGCTAATGGTACTATTGGAGTCACCTCTTGCGCATAGTTTAAACAAGAACCTCTCAAGACAGTGTATATTTGTATACTATTATTATTATTATTAATGTGAGTATTTACCATTTTTTTAATTATTATTATGTAAAGCTTACCTGTAGCAGTTACCCTGGAAGGCTGTCCACAGAGGAGGACACCCACACGCTCCGGCTTGGCAGCCCGGTAGGACCGGCAGCATCACAGCTGACGATGCGATGACCAAGATCGGGATTATCTTGTTGAACATTTTGGCTACAAATGAACGTCCGTCTTTTAGCAACTGTTCACATGAATGAAAAAAAGAAGAAATGTTTTGAATATGATGGATGTTGCCCCTATAACGAGGAAATGTATCATTCCATCTAATGAACATTTAGTATAATAGCCATTTGCTCTAATGTCCAATAAGTCTACTTCCCATTTGGTTTATTGTTCATTTAGTATAATACCTAATTTGTCGAATGCCCATTTTGTCCACTATCCATAAGGTCTCGTACTCTTTTAATGATTATGATTATTTATGACTAAATGATTATCGTTCTGTGTGCCCATGCCTTGAGCCATAATGCATGGCCGTCCAGAGGATTTTTTTATGTTGGGGACCGGGGGTAGAATGCAATAAATTATTGAATATTTATTGCATTTTCTGTTTTTTTTTTTAAATTTATGGAAACTGCCCCCTACCCTAGCCCCCGCTGCGTACAGTCATGGTTCAGTGACAAAGCAATGGCCTCGTAACTGTGAGGCCCCAGGATCAACACCGTGTCGATGTGCTATATTAGTGCCCTTTTGTGAGGCATTAATCCTCATTACTGTCATTTATGACTTAAGGGCAATAGGTCCCCTAGTTGATAAACATAGTAGCATAATATACATGCTTTAGCAGTCACGCAAAACACATATTGGCAAATTATTATTCAATCAAATCTGAGACTGTATACTATTATCTAGATCTAGTATTTTTAAATTATTTTTAAAATAATTCCATAAATTGGGATAAAAAAAAATATTCCACCGTTATGAGCAACAGTGTACATCAATAACCCACTTCTTGTAATGGCCAAAATTAAACTGATTGAATCTTTGCGCAGCATAAAACGTATGACCAGTCGGTACAATGGTCTGATAATCAGACTATTACTTCCTGGCTCTATAACTCCTAAGGCGATTCGACAACTAATAGTGGTTATTTTCCCACTTAAAGACATTTTCAAGCCCCCCCCCCCTTTTTTTTTTTAGGGAAATTCTGAATTAGTATCTTCTTTCAAATGCCGTTGGAATTTAACCTTTTCCTTTTTTTTGGCCTGCAAATGGGACATAGTACCTTTAAAGCTCATCTGCCGTAGTTTACAGGAGGGATTAGAGCGCCCTGCAAGGTCACTGGACAGGTGGTTATCTCATCAACTCAGCTCTCAGTTAACATAACGAAAAGAGGATCATGGGGGACCAATGGTCACCGATTAGGCATTGTTTGTTATATAGAGGGCGCAAGTAGTTACAAGTAGTACAGTGGGCCTTTAAGGGGTTACATTCAACTAGCACATGAGCTGTAATCCGGCCCCTTTACCAACCAATATGTTCTCTTCTTCTTGTATATGTAAATATAATTATATAAAATATATTACTATATTGCTGTTGATAAATAAAAATCAAAAATCAAATTAATACCTTAAATTGGCAATATATCATGATTTATCCATCTTAACGATGTGATTTGTGTGTCTTTACCTAGGTCTGGGGGTCGAAGGATCCATTCATACTACTTACAATGGGTTATGGCTACCAGGACACCTAGAAATCCAAGATGGCGTACAAAATGGCTGCCAGTCTCCTAACTACACTGTTAGTCATAAAGGTGGAATAATTATTTTTACCCCAATGTACATGTATGGAATGATTTTGACAATGATTTATTCCTACTAGATCTACATAATAGTATAGAATAGTATAATAGTTGGCGAGTGTTTGCGTGACTGCTTAAGTATGTGTGTGCTAGTATACTAATCAACTAGGGGACCTACGTCCTTAAGTCATAACTGACAAAAGGGCAGTAATATAGCTCATGGGTACGGTTTTTTATCCTGGGGCCTCACAGTAACGAGGCCATTGCTAAGCCACTGAATCATGACTGTATGTAGTGGAGGCTAGGTTACGGGGCCACCCCCGCAAATACAAAAAACAAAGAAAATGCAATAAATTATCAATATTTAATTACATTCCCCCCCCCCCCGGTCCCCAACAGAAAAAAACATAGGGCCATGCATTATGGCTCAAGGCGCGGCCCTAGAGAGGATTTTTTCTTCTATTGGAAGCCTGTGAGTCAGTTTATATAGAAGAAGTATATGTAAAATATACTGCTTCATTCCGCTTCATCCACATCAGAAAAGGATTTCACCTTCTTTTCTCCTCTTGTTTGCCTCTAACACTTCTTTTCACAAACTTAGAAAAACACCCCAAACTACAAAGTCTACCCACACACGCACACACACTATTTTCTTCTCTTTTTACATTTTTATCTCACTTCCGTGTTTAAAATCCCAAATTGTTCATACTCCTTCAAAGCGACACACAATTCAATCTCACCCAAGCTAGACGCCAGCTGCTATTCTTACCTTCGTAATATAAATTCCAAAAGAACGATGAGAATATAGAGACGTCTATATAAAAACCTTGTCGGAAGAAGATTAATTTATCAATATCTACTCCAAATTTGTTCCAGACGCACTCAAGATGGCGCCGAGTTGCATATCGTCTAATTTCTAACTTTTGCGCATTTGGCAGTGATATGCATGGAAAGCCCTGAATACAACTCATATTATGCGTCATACAGTGCAAAAGAAGGGCAAGCCAGAATAAAAAAATATAACAATTAATAGGCGCCGCTGCACTCTGCGAATAAAATGACATGATTGTGAGTAACAGCAGGCATCCATTGACAAAAAAGAATATCTGATAATAGTACATGCTTCTGAAATCCTTGGATTTGTCAATTGGCTGTGAACAAAAATTGTTACAGCATTTTGGCACTTATAATTGATAACAAGTCTAATGAACATTGGGCCCAGAAGATTTTTTTTTAGGATTTTGATTTTCAATGGTCTCGTTAACAAATTGTATGCATACGTTGTTATTAAAAAAGGAGTTTTTCTTGAGAACTTAAAAGCTTCGCCACATGGTTGCCTGGCATTTTAATGAATCATAACAACGACAAAGTATGATGCGGAAGCAGTACCTCCATCCAGATTCATGTAAAGATAGAAACAATGGCGAAGATGATTCTTGATAACGTTTTAACTAGAATGTGGGAGTTTTAATGTCTCAAAATGTAGTTTGTCCTGCTTTCGCTCCACACTTTGTGGGTTGTTTATGTCGAAATGTCCTTCAAGCTGGTGCCCCCTTCATTTTAAAGATGCTCCCCAACCCCTGAGATATATTTATTTTACCAGTGGTTCCTTATTTACTGGTTATATATATATATTGGCTGCTATGAGAGGCATCGCTGTTTCTATAGGTTTAAGAAAACGTTACACCCTGCTATAACCCTGAGGCGCGCAGGGGCAGGTGGCGCGCCGAGGTTTTCCGAAAGCCAGTATAGAAACAGATATATGCTTCGAATATTAAAACAGTCGATATATCTTTTATATACCGAATTCACAACAAAATCTACAAAGAATTCTTACCTTATCCTTTCCCTTTTCTCTCTCTTCGTGTCTCTCTCTCATACAAACATACACTCTCTCTATCTGCCTATCGTTCTATCTCTCTCCCTCTCGTCTATCAAATATCCCTATCTCTTTCTTCACACATTCATAATTTTGGTCGAACTATTTTTCTACTTTGACTGGATTCTTAAAGGTAATACAAAGTTTTGGTATGGGGTCATGGATTTGGTTTGGAAGCATATATGCGATCCTACAATATTCAGTGATCGTTGTCGCGGTTGAAATCATGTCTAAAGTTATGAAATTGTAAATAATAAACTCTTTATGATGTATAGCTCCCTCTCCAGGCTAAAATATTAATGAAGCTATGAAACAATGTTTCTTGACTAAAATCAACCAATTAGCTATTCCCGTTTGGAATTTATATATCACAACTACATATTCTGAGAATTTCATGGTCGCAGCTACCATTGAACGGCCGTAGGCGCTATTTGAAATTTATCAAAATTTACCGGGAGCACCAGTAAATTTTTATATTCAATTTTTCTCGAAGGCAGAAGTGTTTTAGGGGCTAAATTTTTTAGCGTTTATAATACATCCACAGGGGCATCCAAATATATCAAAATTGTAAAGAATCACTATCCACCCAATTTTCAAAATTTCCCAAAACTTTGTATTACCTTTAAATGATACATCTGATTAGCCAAACATTTGGTAATCTTACAGGCAATTTTATTTTATTATGTCAATTTTGTCAAGAATATCAAATGGGGTCGTTTACAAATGACTGTTACCAAAGTAGTAGTTTACGCACATTACCAATATGGTATTTTACAAACAACATGAATATGGTAGATTTCACGCATTACCACTGTGGTAGTTTCAACATAATGATACTGTGGTTGTCTACACACATTGCCACTGTGGTATTTTAAACATATTACTAGTGTTGTCGTTACACACTTAACTAATGTGGTCGTTCACACATATTCCCAATGTAGTACCTTAAACACATCACCACTGTGGTAGTTTACACGTAATTATACTGTGGTAATTTACACATATTTCCACTGCGGTAGTTTACCCATATTACCACTATATTACTTTAAACTTATTCCCACTGTGGTTTACACTTATTACTGCTGTTTGTCGTTTACACACATTACTACTGTGAGCATTTACACATATAACCACTGTTGTAGTTTACACACATGAACACTGTGGTAGTTTACACCTATTACCACGGTGGTCGTTTACACACATTCCCACTGCGGTAGTTTACCAATATCATTACTGTAATACTTTAAACACATCAAAATTTTGGTAGCTTTAAAAATACACACATTGCCACTGTGGTAATTTACACATATATCCACATACAGTATATCTATATATCCCTTTTTCCTGTTTATTATCATCTACGATCTGATGTTGACTATCTCTCTTTATATCTTTTGTTTCACTGCTCTACCCATCTCCTCTGCATAACTTCGTTTGGTCCTCTTCAACTCTCTCGCTCTGTCGGAATCCTGATGCCGAAACTTATGCCATGTAACTTATCCAACTAAAGCTATTATGAATTTAGTTTACCTTTACTGTAACTGTTTACGATTATATTTCTTTTAGTAAATTGATCTCTGTAAACTTTTACCAGTTAAAAAGAAATTTCCGAACGGACAATATATACCTAATTTCAATTTCCATTTCACTTGCAATTTGTGGTAATTTACACACATTACCACTGTGGTAATTTACACACATTACCACTGTGGTAGTTTACACACATAAGCTCTCGCAACGAATTCACTGTCGTCGTCCGAATCACAAGCGAGATCATTCCACGTATATTCGTTGGACGCGTGAAACTCGGCGCAGTCCTGGTTTCCTCCATAGCTGTTAGGCTGTCCGCTATCCCAGACCTCATAGTCTAGGCTCGAGCCGTCACTCCATTCCCAGCTAGCTTCCATACTCTTATCATGCAGACCGATCCATACCCTGGGGCCTCCTGCCTATTAGCAAAGAAGCGTGCAGCATTTATTTAACAGGGAATAAAGCAAGGAAAAAGGGTGGGGTAACAAGAGAGAAAGAGTATGAAAGTGAGAGACAGATCTAGAGAAAACAAATAGGGAAGTTCGTACCGTATAGGGTGATCACATAAAAACCATTTATAGAGAGTGCCTTACATATTAATACGTATAAAGCAATTATAAATTATCAAAAATGGGGAACAACATAATAATGATAATTTAATAGGCCAATGTAAACTTACTATCATATACCCCTATTCGATCTGAACGCAGTTTCGAAATTGATTTTGATTTTAGAATTAACTATAGCCGTAATCAGGACATGGATCTTTCTCTTTACTCGTTGGCTGGGACTGTGCCTCTGCTGATTATACATCCGTTTATAGGATCATTCTAGAAGTCGTATTTGTTTCAATCTTGCCATTTCATTATCAATAATGAATCCATGCAGATCAGTGCCTAACATGAAATTTGTTGCAAAACGTTTCCTTTATCTTTACTCATGATCCATTTCCCTTTCTTTTCGTAATTTCTTCGCCTTTCTCTTCTATATACAAGAGAACCCTACACAAACTTATTCGTAATGAGATTTATGCCCTCTTCCTTTAGTTACTTTGCATTTTAAACCCATTTACATAATTATATGTACTCATTATTTGAGTACTTTGTTAGTATGAACATATAGAAGAAATGATATGCTACTTTGGACAGGAAAAGGCGTACCACTTTACTGCGGATACTTTCATACAGCACTGAAAGAAAGGTCATCTCTTCTTTCGAATGGATAGAAGTGAGATGTCCCAGGCTGATGGTAGAGTCAACATCAGAACAAGAAACGGAGAAACCAGAGCAGTGCATCTCAGCTCCAAGCCAAGTAATGTTTTTCACCGAGAAATACCTAGCGGGAAATAAGGGAGATGACAATATTCCAAATGAATCTGAAATATTTTTGTTTTCAACTTAAAAAATGTAAATCTGAAGCAGTGTCAGAAGAATAGACGTCCTTGAAGAAGGCATTCACTCGCTTCGCTTGCTCGTATTCTTCTAAAGCTGTATGTTTATCATGCCCGCTCGGCAAGGATCACTAAAACACTTAAGGTAGTAAAAACAAGTCTAGTAATCTAGTGCCAGAACTCTACCCACTTATCGGCAAGGTAGATCCACCCCTATTACACAAACAAGATAGGAAACAAAGAAACACATAGGTCAAATAGTTAAGGAGGTAAAATATGAAATATGAATAAAAACACAAGCAATTATGTAGTAAATGTACCTAAGGGTTTCGGAATTATCAAAGTCATATAAAGAAATTAGCCATATTCAAAAGCAGGAAAAGCAAAGGCACTGTACACAGAAGTGGTCATAAGTGGAACTTCACACACTGGTGGATAGGCTGTTTGGCCAAAACACGTAAGCCATTTCGTGTCATTTTAAATATTAGAGCAAAAGAAATCCTTTTCATAAAAACTTCTATATTTTCCTAACTGACATTAAAAGAATTACAAATCCCACAAATTATTTTCGATATAACAAGATCTCAACATTTTCTTGCTAGAATGCTAACGTTAATGTGGTTTGATTGGCATGTGTGCACTTGAAATGGCGCCTGCCAGAAATTCGCTCAGAGGGGGGGGGGGGGGGGGGTCGAAAATTGGAAAAATTGCACCCCCCCCCCTTGAGCGCCAGGGGGGAGGCTCATCTCCACAAAAAAGGTATAATTAACCAGGGGGCCGGCCCCCCCCCCCCCCCCGGGTCCCCCCCCCCCCCCCTGGATCCGCCACTGTGCTGAGGTGCCCCACGCTAATGGTACTATTGGAGTCACCTCTTGCGCATAGTTTAAACAAGAACCTCTCAAGAACGTGTATATTTGTATACTATTATTATTATTCTTAATGTGATTATTTACCATTATTTGTATTATTATTATGTATAGCTTACCTGTAGCAGTTACTCTGGAAGGCTGTCCACAGAGGAGGACACCCACACGCTCCTGCTTGGCAGCCCGGTAGGACCGGCAGCATCACAGCTGACGATGCGATGACCAAGATCGGGATTATCTTGTTGAACATTTTGGCTACAAATGAACGTCCGTCTTTTAGCAACTGTTCACATGAATAAAAAAAACAAACAAATGTTTTGAATATGATGGATGTTGCCCCTATAATGAGGAAATGTATCATTCCATCTAATGAACATTTAGTATAATAGCCATTTACTCTAATGTCCAATAAGTCTACTACCCATTTGGTTTATTGTTCATTTAGTATAATTCCTAATTTGTCGAATGTCCATTTTGTCCGCTATCCATAAGGTCCCATACTTTTTTAATGGTTATGATTATTTATGACTAAATGATTATTAGACGATATAAAGAAGCATGTTCCCTGCATTAAACATATCCCCCACATTAGGCCAAGAGCATTAGTTTTAACATGGACATTTTGGTAACAAGCTGATTTTTTAAGGATAGCTCCAGGAATATGTCTAGATTAAAGGTACTATGTCCCATTTGCAGGCCAAAAAAATGAAAAAGTTAAATTCCAACTGCATTTGAAAGATAATACTTATTTAGAACTTCCCTAAAAAAGGTGGGGCTTGAAAATGTCTTCAAGTGGGAAAATAATGACTATTAGTTGTCAAATCGACTTTAGGGCTATAGAGCCCAAAAGTAATAGTCTTGATTTTCAGACAATTGTACCGAATGGTCATACGTTTTATGCTGCGCAAAGATTTAATCAGTTTAATCTTGGCCATCACAAGAAGTGGGTTATTGATGTAGACAAATGCTCATGTACCCTTTACAACTCTTTCCATGTATGTTATTACCAAAGAAGGAAAAAAG
Source organism: Strongylocentrotus droebachiensis (assembly GCA_035222895.1). NCBI lineage: Eukaryota > Metazoa > Echinodermata > Echinoidea > Camarodonta > Strongylocentrotidae > Strongylocentrotus > Strongylocentrotus droebachiensis. The sequence continues at coordinate 9,154 of JAVYIG010016802.1, forward strand.
CCAGTCAGTCACTCAGTAGTGTCTGACAGTGAAGTCTAGCAAGTAAACGGGTTTCCTTGCATAATTTGAATATGAGGACTCTGCTAACGTTTAAATTTCACAGATAGGACATACATGACATAGTCATAATTCCTGCAAAGTTCTACAGAATTTGAGGTTGGCTGCAAAAGGGACATAGTACCTTTAACATACTAAAAGTCCTCATAAATCCTCCTTGAGCGTTTTCCGCAATCCAAGATGGCGTCCAAAGTGACCAGTGTGTACTCCGGTGAACTGTTCCAGTTCATCACAGGTAGGAACACAGTGAGGAAATGCATGAACCCACTTTAATAGCCAATGTACTGTCTGTGATTCCACGTCCACAAGTCATTTCTCTAGATGTTATCAGCTGCCGCATCAGGAACTTTTCAATGGTCTGATCAGAGAAGTCTCCACCCCGGAATGAATTGTGTATATTCATTTCCTGGCATGGTTTGCTCTATAGAGCTTCCATCTGTTGTGAAAACAACCTGGCATATTTGAACTAGGGAAGATGTCCTGCAGCATGGAAATGTTGTATCATTTCCCTCACACAGCTGAGATGGATCTTCCAGTCCCATGTCCTTTCAGCTGGAATGAAACATTGCAGAAGAGACACATAAATGTCGGATTTACTGCAACCAAAGTTTCCCTGTCCTGCTGTGTCCTGCTGCCCGTTCAATGAGTTGTGAAATGATCTGACTTTAACTGTTTGACACATTCTTCTCAGGTACAGCAGCCACCTTCTTGTCCTGGTTGAGGAGTGCACCATACAGATTCGCCAAGTGGTCCTTATCTATGCTGTCTAAGACACCAGGTTTACCCATCAACACGCCAATGAGGGCAGCTGAAGTAAGAATGTGAGCACGAAGAGAAGGGGAAAATGCATGACCAGATTGCATATGTATAACATACCCTTTGGCATACTTCTGCCCATGACGTGCACTATATGCTGCCGAGATATGACATGAGGAGGTGAAATCCACCAAAACGGACGATTACTTTTCCTAGGTCTTGAGAAGAAGCTACAATCTCTGCTGCCTTGATGTACGAGGGCTGGTTAAATGTTATTGCACATATTCTTAAGTTATATGTTTTTCACATTGTGACTGTGCAAAGTATAGTGCCGTGTAGATGGTACTCGGATTGGAGGGGTCTAAATTTATGAAGGGCAGAGTTTCAATTCCCGTACTGGTCACTCTGCATGGCCACTTTCATGAAACCAATCCATGAAGGACAAAGCTCATGTTGCTCAGCTCAAGATGTTTATCTGTTCACGTGAGCCATACTTCCGGTGTTTATACAAAGCCATTCCAACAATATTGGCGACAGAAATGACCTGGTCTACTAGCAGAAATTACCTGGTGACAGTCTACTAGCAGAGATGGCATGGCATGTGCTATTGAGGTGCATTTCCTGTTTGAAACCTTGTGACTTTTGCCTTTGCGACAGTAATTGGTACTAATGTGTCTCCATTTTCAGTTCCATCTAACGTTGAGTACTCTTCACGGTTTGCACACTGTCAGTCTGATGGAAGCAGCCATATGTGTGCATGTGTGGGTGGGTGGGTGGGTGTGTATACGTTATGTATAAGGGCTATTTAATTATTTAACGAAAGGTTTATTTGTACTGATATGTATTACAATAGTGCTTTTCTAGTATAGACATTTGATTGTATTCATAACGCACCTACTTTAATACAGTGAGATAAATTCGAAATAATGGCCATTTTGGACGCCATTTTGGATTTCGGAAAGGGCTCAAGTGGTTTTACTGCCACTTGTGTGTTTCAAAATGTATTGATAAGTATTTGGTAGAGTTGCTTATGCTGAGAAACATATATTTAGACATTTAAATTTGGTATTTTGGTTGCAAAGTTATAAGAAATTCAGGAAATGGCAGCAATTTTGGGCGCCATTTTGGATTTCGGGAAGGGCTAAAGTGGTTTATAGCTAATTGTGTGTTTCAAAATTTATCAACAAGTATTTTATTGAGTTCCTTATGCTAAAAAACATATATTTAGACATTTTGGACGCCATCTTGGATTACGGAAAACGCTCAATGAAGATATACGAGGACTTTTAGTATGGTATTCTAGACATATTCCTGGAGCTATCCTGAAAAAATCAGCTTGTAACCAAAAATTTCCAGGTTTAAGCCTATTTTGACCTAATGCTCTTGGCCTACATAGTCGGTATCTTCCTGGACTTTTCAAAGGCCTTCGACACCATCGATCACGAGTTTTGCGTTTGTCATTGGATATGCTCTCACGGTGACCATTTGGGAAGAAAAACTACCCAGGGAGTGGAGGTCAAGGCTCAAAATACACGGGGGTGAAGGGCGATGTTGCACATTGTGCGTGGATGAATCCGATGACCGATGTAATAATATCTGTAAAGCGCTTAGAAACGGTATTCCGTATAAAGCGCTATATAAATCCAGATTATAATTATTATCATTATTCTTCTCTATAAATTATCTCATTACGCAATTCGCTGAAAGGCCTTTAAGTGGTTCAGGAACTACCTTACTGGCTGTCAACATTATGTTTATATCAATGGTAATGAATCTCAACTGAAAAGCGTTACATGCGGAGTGCCGCTGCGCTCTTTACTTGGCCCGCCTTGTACTATATATTTATCAACGACTTCCACAATCGTTCTGATAATCTGTCCTTTCTTTTTATGCTGATGACTCGAACATTTTCCCTTCATATACAAATCTCCAAATCATTATGAATACAACAAACCACGAACTAAACACTGTTTTAAACTGGATCCATTCAAACAAGTTGTCACTTTATACAGCGTGAGTCAAAACAAAGTTTACACCTAGAAAATTGCTAATTATTAAAAAAGTCATCTATGAACAGTAAATTATTATACATCTTATGAAAGAGTGTTTTATCCCAAATCATTTGGTACCATTTTTGTGTGGTATGTGTTCACGCTTGGATGAACAGGAGGCATTGTTTGCGAGATTGCAAAAATCGACTGCAAATGGGACATAGTACCTATAAGGGGTTACATTCAACTAGCACATGAGCTGTAATCCGGCCCCTTTACCAACCAATATGTTCTCTTCTTCTTGTATATGTAAATATAATTATATAAAATATATTACTATATCGCTGTTGATAAATAAAAATCAAAAATCAAATTAATACCTTAAATTGGCAATATATCATGATATATCCATCTTAACGATGTGATTTGTGTGTCTTGCCATAGATCTGGGGGTCGAAGAATCCATTCATACTACTTACAATGGGTTATGGCTACCAGGACACCTAGAAATCCAAGATGGCGTACAAAATGGCTGCCAGTCTCCTAACTACACTGTTAGTCATAAAGGTGGAATAATTATTTTTACCCCAATGTACATGTATGGAATGATTTTGACAATGATTTATTCCTACTAGATCTACATAATAGTATACATTCTCAGATTTTATTGAATAATAGTTGGCGAGTGTTTGTGTGACTGCTTAAGTATGTGTGTGCTAGTATACTAATCAACTAGGGGACCTACGTCCTTAAGTCATAACTGACAAAAGGGCAGTAATATAGCTGATGGACACGGTTTTTTATCCTGGGGCCTCACAGTAACGAGGCCATTGCTAAGCCACTGAATCATGACTGTATGTAGCTGGAGCTAGGGTAGGGGGCCACCCCCGCAAGTACAAAAAAACAAAGAAAATGCAATCAATTATCAATATTTAATTGCATTCCCCCCCCCCGGTCCCCAACAGGAAAAAACATAGGGCCATGCATTATGGCTCAAGGCACGGCCCAAGAGAGAATTTTTTTTCTTCTATTGGAAGCCTGTGATTCAGTTTATATAGAAGAAGTATATGTAAAATATACTGCTTCATTCCGCTTCATCCACATCAGAAAAGGATTTCACCTTCTTTTCTCCTCCTGTTTGCCTCTAACACTTCTTTTCACAAACTTAGAAAAACACCCCAAACTACAAAATCTACCCACACACACACACACACTATTTTCTTCTCTTTTACATTTTTATCTCACTTCCGTGTTTAAAATCCCAAATTGTTCATACTCCTTCAAAGCGACACACAATTCAATCTCACCCAAGCTAGACGCCAGCTGCTATTCTTACCTTCGTAATATAAATTCCAAAAGAACGATGAGAATATAAAGACGTCGAAATAAAAACCTCGTCGAAAGAAGATTAATTTATCAATATCTACTCCAAATTTGTTCCAGACGCACTCAAGATGGCGCCGAGTTGCATATCGTCTAATTTCTAACTTCTGCGCATTTGGCAGTGATATGCATGGAAAGCCCTGAATACAACTCATATTATGCGTCATACAGTGCAAAATAAGGGCAAGCAAGAAGAAAAGAATATGACAATTGATAGGCGCCGTTGCACTCTGCGAACAAAATGACATGATTGTGAGTAACAGCAGACATCCATTGACAAAGAACAATATCTGATAATAGTACATGCTTCTGAAATCCTTGGATTTGTCAATTGGCTGTGAACAAAATTTGTTACAGCATTTTGGCATTTAAAATTGATAACAAGTCTAATGAACATTGGGCCCAGAAATTTGGTTTACGATTACTCATGGGGTGCGAATGATTTTGCTTTTCAATGGACTTGTTAATAAATTGAATGCATACGTGTTTTTTTTGACAACTTAAAAGCTTCGCCACATGGTTGCCTGACATTTTAATGATGTAAAGACATTACAAACAACGACAAAGTGTGATGCGGAAGCAGTACCTCCATCCAGATTTATGTAAAGATAGAAACAATGACGAAGAAGATCCTTGATAACGTTTTAACTACAATGTGGGAGTTTTAATGTCTGAAAATATAGTTTGTCCTGCTTTTGCTCCACACTTTGTGGGTTGTTTCCCATGTTTATGTCGAAGTGTCCTTCAAGCTGATGCCCCCTCCATTTAAAGATACTCCCCAACCCCTGAGATATATTCATTTATTTTACCAGTGTTTCCATATTTACTGGTTAGATATATTGACTGCTATGAGAGGCATCGTTGTTTCTATAAACTTAAGGGGACGTTACATCCTGTTATAACCCCGAGGCGCGCAGGGGCGGGCGGCGCGCCGTGGTTCCCCAAGAGCCAGTATAGAAACAGCTATGCTTGGAATATTAAAACAGTCGATATATCTTTTATATACTGAATTCACAACAAAATCTACAAAGAATTCTTACCTTATCCTTTTCTTGACTAAAGACTGGGCTCGAAATGAGCTATAATCAGCGTTGATGAAAAATCGTTTGAACGCTCTCCCGCAGTAACCGTGTTTTGTAACGACGTTTTGAGTCATGATTCATATTTGTGATTCTAGCTTTGAAAAATCGTGGAACGCACCCTTTAAGGTGCATTTAATCGACATTTTTTTACCCTAGAATCACGATTTTTAAAGACGTTTTAGTTTAAAACACGTTTCGTTCAAGCGATTTTTTCGTCGGTCATAAAAATAAACATGTTTTAGGGTGCGTTTAATCGAACTTTTCACCCTAGAAACACGATGTTTAAAGACGTTTAGTTTAAAACACGTTCCGTTCAAACGATTTTTTTCGTCGGTCGTAAAAATAAACGTGTTTAAAAACACAAACATGAAACGCTGAAAAAGATGCGTTTTGTTTTATGATTCTGCAGAATCGCGGTCGCTAAAATTCGATTGAACGAACGGAGTTCTCAATCATGATTCTATGGCGTCATTTTCGTGGCCTGTTCCGGTTTGGGCAAAAACCGCGCGCCTGCTTTTCATGCAATTTGCGTTCACTATACCATGCTCTTTATCGTGGCCAGTTCCGTTATGTTATTCCTTGTTTTCGTTCTATCATTTTCTCTTTCTATCTTTCCTTATGTTATTATTTGTTTCCTTCGTCTATCACTTTCTCCTATGTTATTCTTTGTTTTAATCATTCTATCACTTTCTCTTTCTGTTTTTCCTTACGTTATTTTTTGTTTCTTCATTCTATCACCTTCTCATTCTTTGTTGTATTATTGCGATCTATGCTCAAAACAGCAGTCGACAGTTGGCCGTAAACAATTCCAGAAAGCGCGCGCCGAAGTTGACCTATACTTCCTGGTTCAAACTGCGCAGTGTGAAGCGCAGTGGCTGGGCTCGAAATGGGCTATACTAGAATCAGTGTTAATGGCAAATCGCTTGAATGCTTTTCCGCAGTGACCTTGTTTTGTAACGGCGTTTTTGCTTTGTGATTCATGTTTGTGATTCTAGTTTCGAAAAATTGCTTGAACGCACCCTTAGTCACCAATAATTGATGAAGGTCGTTTACATTTAGTTGTGGTACCAAAGAAATTGTCCACCCGCTATCATGTTTCTCTCTTGTTAATAATTGTTTAATCTATTGTTGCATAAATGAACTGATGATATTCGGGTCAGTTTTCTTAGTTTTTTGCAGGCTTCCATTGTTTGGCCTCGATAGGCTCCTTCTCCTCCGACCTCCGGTAAAGCATTGACACCAGCAGTGCTTTGTACCAAGCAACCTAACACAGCATTATCACATCCATTAGGTGTGGATACTGAGAGTCCCTAATCCTTGATTTAAAAATGTCATTGTTATATTATATATATTAATTGCTTACGACAGGGTTTCATCTGCAATATTTGGATTTAAGGTTCAATATTCCAGCTTTACACTTTGACGCTGTAGGAATACTTTTTATACCAGGTTCCGAAATATAATCGAACGTCATCGTTAGGTTGATCTTTCTCTCTCTCTCTCTCTCTCTTATTCTTCTGTCATATATCTCTTTTCATCTCTCTCTTTCCCACCTTTCTCTCTCTCTCTCTCTCTCTCTCTCCCCAATCGTTCTCTCTCTCTCTCTCTCTAACTCTCCCCCCCCCTTCTCCTACTTTTCTATCTCTCCAATTTCATCATCCTTTCTTTCATTCTTTCATTAATAGATCCTTTTCTATCTTTTTTTCTCTTTGTTGCTCACTACCCTTCGCTCTCTCCTTCCCTCTAATACCGCTCTTTCTCTCTCTAACTATCTCTCTTACCTTCTCACGTTCAGGTCAAACTATATATTTAGCTACTCACAAAGTATGCATGATATTTTGTTGTTGTACACGATTCTTGAAATGGTACATCTGATTTACCTTAAAGGCAACTGTTATTGATTATGTCAACGACCACTCTGGTCGTTAGCACACACTTGCTTACACACATCACCACTATGGTAATCTACTGTGGTCACTTACACACATTACAACTGTAGTATTTAAAACACATCAAAATTTAGTTCGTTTACACATATTACCGCTGTGATAGTTTATACACATTACCACAGTGGTCATTTAGACATATTTACCACTATAGTTCTTACGAAACATCAACATTGTGGTCGATTACAAATATTCCCATTGTGGTCGCTACACAAATTAACATTGTGATCGTTTACACACGTTTACCGCTGTAGTGCTTAAAACATCTCAACATTGTTGTAGTTGACAGACATTGCCACTGTAGTAATTTACACATAATTTTATATCCACAAAATATCCATATATCCATTTATCCTTTTCCTTTGTTATTATCATCTACAATCTCTTTTTCTTTCTATCTTTTCTTCACAGCTCTACCCATCTCCTCTGCCTAGACCTACCTTTGGTCCTCTTCAACTCTCTCGCTCTGTCGAAATCCTGATGCCGAAACTTTTATGACATGTAACTTATCCAACTAAAGCTATTATGAATTTAGTTAACCATTACTTCAACTGTTTATGATTATATTTCTTTTAGTAAATTGATCTCTGTAAACTTTTACCAATGAAAAAGAAGTTTCAGAATGGACAATATATACTTAATTTCAATGTTAATTTCAATTTCAATTTGTGTTAATTTACACACATTACCACCGTGGATGTTTACACGCATTACCACTGTGGTAGTTTACACACATAAGCTGACCCATGGTATTGACCGTCACCGTCCGAATCACAAGCGAAATCATTCCACTCATAGGACGAACCGAACACGGCGCAGTCCTGGTTTCCACCATAGTTGTTAGGCTGTCCGCTCTTCCAGATATCATAGTCTAGGCTCGAGCCGTCACTCCATTCCCAGCTAGCTTCCGTAGTCTGGTCATGCAGACCGATCCATACATAGGTAGTGGATGTAATCTATTAACAAAGAAGTGTGTAGCATTTATTTAAAAGGGGATAAAGCAAGGAAAAGGGTGGGAAAACATGGAAAGATAGAGCATAAAAGAGAGAGAGAGAGAGAGAGAGAGAAAGGGGGGATTTTCATTCTACATACGGTGATCACATAAAAACTCAGTTTACCAAGAGCCTTATATTAAAACAAATCACACTGTCGCTCATATAGTTGGAATATTTTTGTTTTACCCCAATTTATGGAATTATTTTAAAAGTAATTTAAAAACAATAGGTCTAGATCTAGATAGTAGTATACATTCTCAGATTTTATTGAATAAAAATTTGCCAATGTGTGTTTGCGTGACTGCTAAAGCATGTGTATGCTACTATGCCAACTATAGGGGACCTTCGTCCTTAAGTATGGTAAAAAAAAATATTGCCACCATTATGACCAACAGTGTATTTACTTGCCACAACCTAATTACAGTTACATTTAACTCACATTTATACTCGTTCTTGCCCTTTGGCTTTAAAAGCTCTCGAGCAACACCCTCCCAGCTCATTCTAAGTTCGAAAACCAGTCTCACCCAAAAACTACCTCAGCTCCAAACTTTATACACACTTCCAAAACCCCTGTCCAAATTGGGGCTAGTCTCCCAATTCAGACCTCCCTTTTAAATCGTTCGAGCATCCAATTTATGTAAACAGTATCATTTTAGTATTCTTCGTTGTTTAAATCTTGCCATTTCATTATTAAATATTATATTATTCATATTCCATTTCCCTTACTTGCCCTTATTTATTCGCCTTTCACTTCCACATGAGTACCCTAAACAAGCTTATTCTTAATGGGATTTACGCCCTCTTCCTTTTAACAGTTGTTATGCATTCTCAACACATCTTACATCATTATATGTATTTAAAAATGGAAGAAATCAAATGCTACTTTGAACAGAAAAGGGAAGTTAAAAGCGTACCACTTTACTGCGGATGCTTTCATAAAGCACCGAAAGAAAGGTCATCTCTTCTTTCGAATGGATAGAAGTGAGATGTCCAAGGCTAATGGTAGAGTCAACATCAGAGCAAGGAACGGAGAAACCAGAGCAGTGCATCTCAGCTCCAAGCCAAGTAATGTTTTTCACCGAGAAATACCTAGCGAGAAATTAGGAAGATGACAATATTTCACGAGTCTGAAAGATATTTGTTCTAAACTTAAAAAATGTAAATTTGAAGCAGTGTCAGAAGAATAGACTGCCTTTAAAGAAGGCGTTCACTCGCTTCACTTGCTCATATTCTCCTAAACTGAATCGTTATCAAGCCCGCTCGGCAAGAATCACGAAAACACTTAAGTTGTAAAAAAAAAAGTCTAAAATTATAGTGGTAAGAGGACACTTTTTTTTTTTGACCTCGAAATTTGAAAATTTGACATTTTACTCCGTTGGGGGGGGGGGGGGGGTAAGGTCACCTGGTTTAGGTCAGTCATGGGGATATTTTTTTTTTTTTTTTTTTTTTTATAAAAAAAATCAAAAAAATCAACAAAAAAAAAAATCAAAGGGGGGGGGGGGGTTTTAGGGGGGTTTTGGGGGGGTTTATACACATAAAAATACCAAAGGGGGGGGTTTAACCCCCCAAACCCCCCCCCCCCCCCCTCCTGCGTACGCGCCTGGGTGGCAACAATGCTTGGCCGAATAAGCCATTTCGTGTCATTTTGAATATGAGAGCGAGAGCAATCCTTTTCATACACATTTCTGTATTTTCCAAACAGACATAAAAAGAATGACAAAGCCTAAGATTATTCTTCGATATTACAAGAACTCAACGTTCTCTTGAAAACTGAAAATTTATTGTCTCCTGATCTATACAGGTGTCGTGGTCTAGTGGATACGTCAATGTAGATCCCCCCCCCCGGTTCGCGGTTCGAGTCCCACCACGGTCCTTTGACAAGACAATAATCTACATTTACCAGGTATTAAAGTGACTTGGTAACATTGTTGAAGGTTGATGAAAAAAATTGCTTAATTTTTGTATAAAATGTTACTTACTATATTCCTTCTACTGTACTAACCCTTTGACAAGCAAAAAAATCCTGAAAAAATTCTCAAACCACGAAGATATCTATATCTTGGTTTTCTTTGAAGCCGTCAATGTATGACACCCTCTAACACTGATTAACAGTAAATTCTCCCAACCATTTTTGAATTTTCCCAACCGTTTTTCCATGAAAAAAAGACATAAAACAGGCTATAAAAAATCTGTCAACGCTTAAATGTCTGGAATGGAATGTAGGGCCATTTTATTGCTTTGTGACGATTTACATTCACCTAAAATGTAACTAAATTGTAATAACATAGTTGGGAGAATTAAGGAATCGATCAGATTGATTTTTCCCAATTTATACAATGAATAATGTTTCGTTTTCACTCAAATATTCAGATTATCTTTAATTGTACTTCTAGCATTGAAGTCACTACCTTAGCACCACATTCTCTCATCTGAACAATGTGGTTTGTGGTTTGATTGGCAAGTGTGCGCTTGTAAAATGGCGCCTGCCGGATTACTGCCTCCTGTTCATCCAAGCGTGAACACATACCACGCAAAAATGATACCAACAGATTTGGGATAAAAGGCTCTTTCAAGATTTATAATAATTTACTGTTCATAGATGATTTTTTTAATAATTAGCAATGTTCAAGGTGTAAACTTTTTTTTGACTCACACTGTATAGAAACGCAGCATTGGGCGCTATACCAATAAGACTTTTATCATTAGTACTATTTTTTTTAAAATAATTATTATTATTACCATTATCATCATCATTATTATCATAATTAATATCATCATTATTATTATTATTATTATTACTATCATTATTATCACAATCGTTATTACATAATCATTTTTTAAAATTATGTATGCGTACCTGTAGCAGTTACTCTGGAAGGCTGTCCACAGAGGAGGACACCCACACCCTCCGGCTTGGCAGCCCGGTAGGACCGGCAGCATCACAGCTGACGATGCGATGACCAAGATCGTGACTATCTTGTTGAACATTTTGGCTACAAATAAACGTCCGTCTTTTAGCAAGTGTTCACAGCAATATGAAAAATATATGATTTGAATATGATGGATTCTGGCGCTATGATAAGGAAATGTATCCCGATACTCAGAATCTATAGAAGGCTGAGCTTGTTTTGTTGTTTTTAATGTATACGCCCATAAAGTGAAAGTTTTCACATGAACAAAAAAAAGTTTTTAATATGACAGATGTTGGCACTAAGATAACGAAATGTAGGAAATCCGCTCCAGTTAAAGATAAACTTGAGTTCTGGTAATGCGATTGCATTGTGAAAGAAAAGGTGTGGAATAGATCAGAAAAGTTGATCATATAGCATGTAATTAATGGTGTGTAATGCAAGGTTCTGGAGTCATCAAAATCATCATGAATTTGGCAGAGTCTTGGTAACAATCACTTACAGAGAAAGATGTATATGGGACAACACATATGATGTCGGGGCTAGTACTACCCTGATTTCATTATCTTTCTATGCTCATTACTCAGCCAGTATACATTTTCTTCCAAAATTGTTTGGCACATGACATTTATTTGTAATCTTGAACATTCAGTGTAAGTTTCGTTAGATGTTGTGAGAATTAATTTTCTTTTTTTTTACCAGAACTCAAGTTTATCTTTAAATGGACGAATTTCCTTTCTTTCTATCTCTTAGTGTCTCTCTCTCCCATACATACATACACTCTCTCTCTATCTGCCTATCGTTCTATCTCTCTCCCTCTCGTCTATCAAATATCCCTATCTCTTTCTTCACCCATTCATAATTTAGGTCAAACTAATTTTCTACTTTGATTGGATTCTTAAAATGATACATCTGATTAGCCAAACATTTTGTAATCTTACAGGCAATTTTATTTGTATTATGTCAACTTTGTCAATGATATAAATGGGGTCGTTTACAAATGACTATTACCAAAGTAGTTGTTTACGCACATTACAAATATGGTATCTTACAAACATCATGAATATGGTAGATTTCACGCATTACCACTGTGGTAGTTTTAACATAATCATACTGTGGTTGTTTACACACATTGCCACTGTGGTATTTTAAACATATTACTAGTGTGGTCGATTACACACGTAACTACTGTGGTCGTTCACACATATTCCCACTGTAGTACCTTAAACACATCACCACTGTCGTAGTTTACACGCATTACCACTGCGGTAGTTTACACGTAATTATACTGTGGTAGTTGATAAAGTAAGACATTCAGAACTTTTTGAAGAGCTGAAAAAGCTTGATATACATAGGAAAGATCTAAGACTGCTACAAAGTCTATATTGGAATCAGTTTGCATGCATCAGGGTAGAAGGAGAGTGTAGTGAATATATCAACATCATACGGGGAGTCAGACAGGGTTGTGTTATGTCGCCAGACCTGTTCAATATGTATAGTGAAATTATTCTAAGATAATTGGAAGATGAAAATGGGATACAAGTGGGTGGTCATTCAATCACAAATATTAGATATGCTGATGACACTGTTTTATTTTCTGAATCAGAGAAAGCTCTCCAAAGACTCCTGAATATAGTTGTAAAAGAAAGTGAGAGAATGGGACTAGGGATCAACTATACCAAAACAAAGTGCCTGGTGGTATCCAAGAAGAGCAGTCCAAAATGTAAATTGAAACTGAAAGAACAGACTATTAAACAAGTCTCCTCATTTAACTACCTCGGCAGCATGATTACCGAGGATGCCAGATGCGAGACAGAGATCAAGAGAAGGATAGCTCTCGCTAAATCTGCATTTTCAAAGTTAGGCAAAATTCTGACAAATCGAACAATGTGTATGAGGACCAGAATAATGGTATTGAATTGTTACAACTACCCAGTACTTATGTATGGTAGTGGAACATGGACTTTAGCCTCTGATACTAAAAAGCGTTTGGAAAGTTGCGAAATGTGGTTTCTAAGAAGAATGATGAAAATCCCCTGGACTGACAAAGTTAGTAATGAGGAAGTTCTTACACGAGCTGGAGTGCAAAGGAAAATGATACGTGAGATGTTGATTAGGCAGTTGAAGTTCATGGGTCACATTACACGTAAAGAAGGCCTAGAGAATCTTGCTTTGACAGGGAAAATTGTGGGAAGAAGGAGTAGGGGAAGAAGGAGGATACTTTGGATGGACAGTCTGCAGAAATTGTTGGAAAAGAGAGGAGTGAAAGAACTGGGAGTGGTACTAATACAGAAGGCTAGGAGCCGAGGGTTGTGGAACAGCATGATCGCCAAAGTCAAACGATATGGCACTTAGAGAGAGAGAGAGTTTACACGTAATTATACTGTGGTAGTTTACACATATTACCACTGTGATAGTTTATACACATTCCCACTGCGGTAGATTACACGTAATTATACTGTGGTAGTTTACACATATTACCACTGTGGTAGTTTACCCATATTACCACTATATTACTTTAAACTTATTCCCACTGTGGTTTACACTTCTTACTGCTGTGGTCGTTTACACACATTACTTCTGTGAGCTTTTACACATATAACCACTGATGTTGTTTACACACGTCAACACTGTGGCAGTTTACACCCATTACCACGGTGGTCGTTTACACACATTCCCATTATAATACTTTTAACACATCGACATTGTGGTAGCTTTAACAAAATAATACACACATTGCCACTTTGGTAATTTACACAAAAATCCACCTATAAATCCATTTATCCATATATCCTTTTCCTTTTTTATTATCATCTACGATCTGATTTTGACTTTCTCTCTTTCTATCTTTTCTTCACTGCTCTACCCATCCCCTCTGCCTACCTAACTTTGGTCCTATTCAACTCGTCCTCATTATACGAAACTTATTTCATGTAACTTACCCAACTAAATCTGTTGTGAATTTAGTTATTTATTACTGTAAATGTTTATGATTATGATTTTTGTTTTCGTAAATTTATCTCAGTAGGTCTTGCCAATGAAAAAAATATCCGAATGGACAATTAATACTTAATTTCTATGTTAATTTCAATTTGTGGTAATTTACACACATTACCACTGTGGTAGTTTACACACATAATCTGTCGCTTGGTAATCACAACCAATATCATTCCACTTATATTTGTTAGACGAAAAGAACGCGATGCAGTCCTGGTTTCCTCTGTGGCTGTTAGGCTGTCCGGGCTCCCAGATCTCATAGTCTAGACTCGAGCCGTCACTCCATTCCCAGCTATCTTCCGTAGTCTGGTCATGCAGACCGATCCATACATAGGTAGTGGATGTAATCTATTAACAAAGAAGTGTGTAGCATTTATTTAAAAGGGGATAAAGCAAGGAAAGGGTGGTGAAACAAGAGAGAAAGAGTATGAAAGAGAGAGAGAGAGAGAAACCAAATAGGGAAGTTCATACCGTATAGGGTGATCCAATAGAATAATTATAGAGAATGCCTTGTATTTCAATATTAATACGTATAAAGCAAATATAAATTATCAAAAATGGGGAACAACATCAAAATTTAATAGGCATATGGAAACTTACTACCATATACCCCTATTCGATCTGAACGCCATTTCTAGATTGATTTTGATTTTAGAATTAACTAGAGCCCTGATCAGCACACAGATCTTTCTCTTTTATTACTGGCTTGGACTGTGCCTTTGCTTATACTCGATTATACGTCCGTTTGCATTATCATTTTAGAAGTCATATTTGTTTCAATCTTGCCATTTCATTATCAATAATGAATCTATGCAGATCGGTGGCTAACATGAAATTTGTTGCAAAACGTTTCCGTCATCTTTACTCATGATCCATTTCCCTTTCTTTCCGGAATTTCTTCGCCATTCTCTTCTATATACAAAAGCACCTTACACAAACTTATTCTTAATGAGATTTACGCTTTCTTCCTTTTATAGTTAGTTACTATGCATTTTAAACCCATTAACATCATTAAATGTAATTTGAATACTTTGTAAATGTGAGGAAAAAAGTGGAAGAAATTAAATTCTTCTTTGAACAGAGAAGGGAAATGCAATGCGTACCAATTTACTACGAAGGCTTTCATGAAGCACCGAAAGAAAGGTCATCTCTTCCTTCGAATGGATAGAAGTAAGATGTCCAAGGCTGATGGTAGAGTCAACATCAGAACAAGGAACGGAAAAACCTGAGCAGTGCATCTCAGCTCCATGCCAAGTAATGTTTTTCACCGAGAAATACCTAGCGAAAAATTAGGAAGATGACAATATTCCAAATGAATCTGAAAGCTTTTTGTTCTAAACTTACAAATTTAAATCTGAAATAGTGTCAGAAGAATACACTGCCTTTTAAGAAGGCGTTCACTTGTTTCACTTGCTTCACTTGCTCATATTCTCCTAAAACTGAATCGTTATCATGCCCGCTCAGCAAGAATCACGAAAACACTTAAGTTTGGAGGAAAAAAAAGTCTAAAATTATAGTTCCAGAACTCTACCCTTTTATTGGCAAGCTTGCTGCTCCCTTCTTACAGTAACCATATATAACAAGATACATGTTCATAACAAAACGAGATAGAGAACAAAGAATTCAGTGGTAAAAAAACAACAACAAAAAAAACACATGAAATGATGTAGTAAGTGTAAATTCATAAATTAGCCATATCCTAGAGCAGAAAAAGCAAATGCACTGTACACGGAAGTGCTCATATGGGGCTTCATACGCTGGTGGCAACACTGCTTGGCCCAAACACTTAAGCCATTTCGTGTCATTTTGAATATGAGAGCGAGAGCAATCCTTTTCATACACATTCTATATTTTCCAAACGGACACAATTTTTTTCCTTGATATTACAAGATCTCAACGTTTTCTTGAAAACTGCAAATTAACAATCTCCTGATCTACAGTGTGAGTCCAACAAAGTTTACACCTAGAAAATTGCCAATTATTTTTAAAATCAAATATGAAAAGTAAATTATTATACATCTTATGAAAAAGTGCTTTATCCCAAATAATTATGTATCATTGGTGTGTGGTATGTGTTCACGCTGGGATGAACAGGAGACATTGTGAGAGTGCAAAAATCGACTTGCGCCAAAGTTATACATGTGATGTTTGAATAAAACAATTGGGATTTGGGTATTCATTCGATCTTTGCAGATCCAAATGACATCCCTAGCAAAATTATTCATACCACACATATCAAATATCAAATATCAAAGAACATTTGTGCGCGCGCGTGTGTGTTTGTGTGACTTTGTTTCTGCAAAAAGCAAATGCAATGCATCTCATTTGATACATTCAATTCATTCTCTCACTTTGATACTTTGGCGCAAGTCGATGTTTGCGCTCTCACAAACAATGCCTCTTCTTCATCCAAGCGTGAACACATACCACACAAAAATGATACTAAACGAGCCGGGATATAACACTCTTTCAAAACATGTGTTCATTGCTGACTTTAAAAATAAATGACAATTTTCTGAGTGTAAACTTTGTTTTGACTCACACGGTATAGAGGTGTCATTGTAGTGGATAAGTCTATGTAGATCCCATGGTTCACGGTTCGAGTCCCACCGCGGTATTATTGTACTTTGGCAAGAAAATGATTTACATTTGCCACGTTGACCAGTTTTTGGTATAAGCTACGGAAATCCTTGCTCTGATTGGTTATCAGCAGATTTGGCACTGATTTTTGTCATTTTTCATTGTAAAAAGGCTTTGTGAAACGGGCCCTTGGTGTCAAATGGGTGAGAAGGCCTACCCTGTAGGATGCGAACGTTAGTGTGGTTTGATTGCAATGTGTGCGGTTGTGAAATAGCACCTGCCGGAACCCCCCCCCCCTATAATATTATTCTTTAAATCAATTTTCATTCAAAACTGTGGGGTATTTTTTTAAATATAGGCATTTTTCTGTTTCAGAGGTCCGTGAATCTGGGCTAGCTTGCGCACGAAAAAATAAGACGTCCTCCGGAGTAGAGCATCTGCACTATCATGTGCAGATAAGCGAATGAATCCAATGACCAGGGTTATACAGTGCGTCCCAGAAAAAACGAAACCGAGAAGTATCAATGTTTTATCATAACTTAATCACAACCATAATTAATGAATGATACATATTTGGAAAGCTTAGAATCTCCTCTTTCAGTTGATGCTACTCACGTGATGCATATTTTACGCATGAGTGATTACAAGCAATTTGAAGGAAGGAAACCAAAAAGACATTTGGCGGGCGGTATCTGAATTTGGAAGAAAAATTCACATTTCTAGAAAGTTGAGTTTCTGCTCTTTCATAATATACCTCAATCAAGAAAAATGAGCCAGGAATAACAAAGTTCTGTTTGTTTAAAGTAGCCCTTACATTTTCATAATTTTAACAAACGAATTCGTTTTCACTGGGTGCCTGCCGTAGCAAAAAGCAGATTTGACAAAAGACTTAACTCCGTTTCGTTGACAATCAGCCATGCATGAAGACACTCGTCTACGGCTGATTGTAAACGAAACGGAGTTAAGTCTTTTGTTAATTTCGTTTATTGATACGGCAGGCAGCCAGTGAAAACGAATTCGTTTAATAAAATTATGGAAATACAAGCACTACTTTAAACAGAACTTTGTCATTCCTGGCTCATTTTTCCTGATTGAGGTGTCATATGAAAGGGCAGAAACTCAACTTTCTAGAAATGTGAATTTTTCTTCGAAATTCGGATACCGCCCGCCAAATGTCTTTTTGGTTTCCTTCCTTCGAATTGCTTTTAATCACTCATGCGTGAAATATGCATCACGTGAGTAGCATCAACTGAAAGAGGAGACTCTAAGCTTTCCAAATATGTATCATTCATTAATTATGGTTATGATTAAGTTATGATAGAACATCGATACTTCTCGGTTTCGTTTTTTTCTGGGACGCACTGTATAATAATTACAATGTGATCGCTTTGAACATCCACATTCACTATAGAAACGCAGTATTGAGCGCTATACCAATGTGACCATGTCATTATTATTTATTACCATTATCATCATCATTATCATTATTATCGATATCATCATCATTATTATTAATATTATTACTATCATTATTATTACTATCATGATTATTAGTATTTATGCTTACCTGTAGCAGTTATTCTGGAAGGCTGTCCAAAATGGAGGACATCCACACCCTCTGGCTTGGCAGCCCGGTAGGACCGGCATCATCACAGCTGACCATGCGATGACCAAGATCGTGACTATCTTGATGAACATTTTGGCTACAAATGAACGTCTGTCTGTTCTTTAGCAACTGTTCATATAAATATAAAAAATGTATGTTTTATTAGTATGATAAATGTTGGCACTATAATGAGGAAATATCCCGATACTTGGAAACTATAGAAGGCTGAACTTGTTTCTTTTTAAATGGAATTCCCCACCAGATTGAAGGTCGGATGACGTCCAAATATAAGTTGATTCCTTGTTTTAAAGGCATGCAGTTAATTTCTAAAGTACTAGTTTATATAGTTACATATTCAAACAAATAATCGTGAATCAAAATATTCAGCTACTTACGATTTTAATGTCACACAATTTAGAATTTAAAATACTATTTTGGCAAATATTTGTATTTCAGATTAGGACACGAAAGTGGACAGTTAGGAAAATTTAAGCTGTCTTGTTTGCAGTTGGATTTTCACGAAAAGTATGCATTAAACATGTCAAATTGCATCAGCTGCCAGTCTGCCATGAACAGTTTTCATATAATTATGATATTGTCTACACACCTTTAAAGATTGGTGGAGCTTTGGAAGCAAGCTTACGTCTTGAATTTCAACAAATTATTGGCTTCTGATTCTAAGGAAGTTATGAGCGATCCTAATCATTTTCCAGGAATAAGCATGTTGGGGAATTTTCGGTTAGTCTACCAGTTCGTCGACCACCCAATTATTCTATTCCCATACACCTTACCCGTCGACTGTCCACATGGTCCAATAATCATTTGTTCTATTGTTCATTTAGTCTAATAACCAGTTAGTCTAATGCCCATTTCGTCTACTACCCATAAGGGCTTAAACTGATTTGATGATTATTATTATTCATGATTAAACGATCATTAGACCATATTATACTATGTTTAATTGGTCTAATTATGGACCTATAGGTCCATGATTAGACCAATTAAACCAGTATATTCTCTGTACGCCTATTATACATTTTTGTCTAAAAAACAGAAGAACTATACCTTTAAACACACACTTTGGTATCTTTTATGAGGACACTTTCGACTATTTCCTTTCAAAAAAGTATGTTACATTTTGTGCACACCGACAGAAACAATGAGTCCAGGGGGGGGGGGGGGGCGTTTCACAAAACTTGTCATCAGTGACAAATGACATTTTTTGTTATAAGCTACTGAAATCTTGCTTCTGATTGGTTATCAGCATATTTGACACTGATTTGTGTCATTTGTCATTGAAAAAATGCTTTGTGAAACGGGCTTCTGGAGTTTGTATTCCCGTAAGGCATGTAATTGTGACCCGGTATGACCGCACACTTTGGGAAGTTGTGACTATAGGGCCACTTTTCATGATTGTGTATACTGATGATGTGTTCTAGGTTGATGCTTTGCATAAATCAATTATCAGCTTCTTCTCTTTCTTGTTCTTCTCCTTCTTGTTCATCTTCTCTTTCTTCTTCTAATTCTTCCCCATCTCCTTCTCCTTCCCCTCCTCCTCATGTTTTTCTTCTCCTCCTTCTCTCTTCTTCTTCTTCTTCTTCTTCTTCTTTTTAAAATGTAAATAAATTTCAACTGGGGATAGATTTTTAAAGTAGTAGTCCTACGCAGTGGCGTAGGCAGGTTCGTACACCTGGGGGGGATGACTCAGGGGCGGATCTAGCTTTTTGCTAAGGGGGGGTGACCAAAATAATGACGATGCGGAGCATCGTCCACGAGCCGCGAAGCGGCGAGCCGATTTTTTTTTTGGGTGTTTATTTGAACCCCGTAAGTGATGTTTTTCTGGCATCTATTTACACAATGGAGACCATAAAAAGCAGTGCATGATAACGTCTTTTTAAATCAAGTAACAGTTAAATACACAGCTATATCCA
>JAVYIG010016803.1:0-29384 GCA_035222895.1 Strongylocentrotus droebachiensis
GAAAAAATGACATGCAATGAGTATTATTTATTTACAAGCTAAGCTTTTCTTAAATCCTGTTTGTTCTAGTTTGGCCAGGAGGGATTAGACCTCCCTGTCTATCTCATCAACTCAGCTCTCAATTAACATAAGAAAAGGAGGATCATGGGGGACCAACAGGCATCGATTAGGCATTTTTTGCTATATAGGGGGCGCAAGTAGCTATATGTAGTGCAGTGGGGCTTAAAGGTCTCCTTGTTTTTCTATTTCACTAAAATGCATTATATAAACTTGTTTCATATAATTGTTCCTTTTAGGTACCCTGTCACATGTTATAAATGTGTTAAAATGTATTACATTCATGTTGGAAGAAAGACAAATAAATTTGAAACTTTTTTTGACATGATAAACAACTTACTTTTATCTACTTTGCCTGCACATACCATTTGCTCTCCTTTCCTTTACCACTTACAGTCAAACCTGTCTTAAGTGGCTACCTCTCTATAAAGGCCACCTGTCTATAGTGGCCATGCATTTTGTCTCCCTTGAAAGAGAATTGGGTATTGTAGAACCTGTATAGAAAGGCCACCTGTCTACAGTGGCCACTTTTTCAATTTCCTTTGGGTGGCCTCAATAGACAGGTTTGACTGTACATGAACTCTACCCCTTCACAATTCCATTCATTGACTAACAATGCTTCAACCCCCATTCTTCTGTTAAAGATAATCTTGTGTACTTATAACAACTTTTTTTTTTTTTTACAGAACCCCAATGATATCTAGAGAAAATATAAAAATATGAATACATATTTGGCTAACAAAATATGAGTATTCAAATTTACTAAATAACTAAATATTTAAAATTATTTTTAGACTATCCATAAAATAGAAATTCCACATTTTAACATATCTTTTTACCTTTTCCTGCAGGTATTTGGCTAGCTCTTGTTCCAGATCTGGGTTGGGAATTGTTTGATAGGCTACATCTTCTGTAAAAAGAATTCCTGAGAAAGAAAGAGAAAAATTGACTGCGGGTTAACTTATTAAGGCCAATAGACATACAATGTACCTGTAAAGTTAAGATTACATATTAGTATCTCCCCCTCCCCCCTCACATGTGCAATTTGGGGACACCATACTCAATGACAACTAAAAGTAAAGTGAAGAAGTAAAAAATATCTTCAGTCCAATAAAATTTAAGTCATGCAGAACAAGATACATAGCTTTGACAATTTTGTTGAACTTTAATTACATCAAGAGATCAAATATTATATACCTAAAATGGGGTGAATATTTATACATTTCATGTTCAATATTCAAATAAGAGATATAAGATAACTAAATCTTAGAGAACATAATTGTGAAAACAATCCAAACATAAGAAATCTTACAATAAATGTAGCTTCTTTCAGGTGATCATCATCTCTATAACAATCATTTGCAATTACATTGATTTCAGGCAAAACATACAAAAAAGTAACAGATAAATTCCTTTAGAGGGCGACATTTTTATCAGGCAAAATATAGACTTGAGGCTGCAGGACTATGAAAATGAAGGTAACAAACTTTCCTCACATCCCTCTTCACTTTTGTTACTTGTACTGAAGAAAATAAGACATTTGGTGCATAATTTTTACCAAACAATTAATTTTCAAAGGGAACGTAATTTAAACATGTTACATTATTTCTCTGTTCAAGCCAAACTGAAAAGAAAAAAAAAATTGTTCAATTTTGTTTGTTTTTTTGTTTTTGTTTTGTTAATTACCGTAAATTTGTGCTCTTCATGAATCTGTAATTTTTTCCACCACCTTTTAAAACGTTGTTTAAAAAAATTGATCTAACTACTTTAGGAGCGTGCTCTACAGGCCCCGTCTCATAAATAGTTGCAATTTATATGAATTGATTGCAGTTTCATAAATCTTTCACAAACATAAAAATCTGGGATATTCTGAAAATGATGATATCTTTTATGTTAGTAAAAAGATGTTAATTGTCATAACAAATCAAACTTAGGACATGTAATTGGGTAATGTCTGTCCAGAGCTGACTGTTGTCGCGTAAATTTAAGAGACATCTGTGCAAGCACCAATATGGTAATAGTGTTAGTTCTTCACAATTTCAGTTTGTTATGGCAATTAACATTGTTTCCCTAACATTAAAGATAACCTCGTTTTCAGATTAGGACCTCTTCTATCTCTGTTGTACAAAGCAAAATTTACGTTCACATGTAATTCTAGATTTAACCAAATACTTTTTAAAACTTTCTTACAATAAATAGAACAGGGAAAAGGAGAGGGAGAGTGGGGTTGGGGTGAGGCGAGAGGGTGATGAATTTATGTTGAATCCTTTGGCTGAGGATGAATTATAAACTCTGTAAAAGGACCAATCTGAGTATCAATTTTTGATCAATTTGCAATTGTACATTAGAAAGGGCCTAGACCAACTAGCAAAAGAGATTCGATCGCTGGGGGGAATTGTCCCATGGATAATAATAATCCACTTGAGGGTCTAGGTATCTTAACCCACTGACTACTAAATTGTCACATTGCTCATAGGTTTAACACAGGAACTCCAGGGGGGTGTTTCACAAAGATCCTAAGTAGAACTTAACTCTAAGTTGGACTTAAAAATTATGGACAGCCATTGGAGTCTTAAAATTAAATATATTAACTAGATGGAACTTCAACTGCGCGCAGTCGAAATGATGCCTCCGTCATAGAGCAGTTTTACAAACCAAAACAGAAGAAATTTTTCAAATTCAAGTTCAATTGTAATCCATTAACAGGTTCTCAGAAGATCGTGATTACAAGCAATTTCTCATATACATATATGACCCTTTGATCTTTGACCTCATGACCCTAACATCTACTCAGTTCATTGGCTCTGCAAGATGTCCCGAGTTAAATAGTAATCCATCTGTCAGTTCTAATGAGAATGCGTTCACAAGCTATTTTTGCATACATAATGAGCCCATGACCTTTGACCTTTGACCTCATGACCCAAGAATCTACTCAGTTCATTGGCTCTGCAAGATACATACATGATCTAAGTTTGGCAGGAATCCATCAATCTGTTCTAATGATAATGCGATCACAAGCTATTTTTGCATATATAATGAGCCGCATGACCTTTGACCTTGACCTCATGACCCCAAAATCTAATCAGTTCATCAGCTCTGCAAGTAACATACATGACCTAAGTTTGGCAGGAATCCATCAATCGGTTCTTGAGATAACGCGATCACAAGCTGTTTTTGCATACATAATGAGCCGTGACCTTTGACCTTTGACCTCGTGACCCCAAAATCTAATCAGTTCATCGGCTCTGCAAGATACATACAT
Source organism: Strongylocentrotus droebachiensis (assembly GCA_035222895.1). NCBI lineage: Eukaryota > Metazoa > Echinodermata > Echinoidea > Camarodonta > Strongylocentrotidae > Strongylocentrotus > Strongylocentrotus droebachiensis. Next base: position 3,320 of record JAVYIG010016803.1, read on the forward strand.
GACCAAAGTTTGGCAGGAATCCATCAATCGGTTCTTCAGATAACGCGATCACAAGCAGTTTTTGCATACATAATGAGCCCTGTGACCTTTGACCTTTGACCTCATGACCCCAAAATCTAATCAGTTCATTGGCTCTGCAAGATACATACATGACCAAAGTTTAGCAGGAATCCATCAATCGGTTCTTCAGATAACGCGATCACGAGCAGTTTTTGCATACATAATGAGCCCTGTGACCTTTGACCTTTGACCTCGTGACCCCAAAATCTAATCAGTTCATCGGCTCTGCAAGATACATACATGACCAAAGTTTGGCAGGAATCCATCAATTGGTTCTTCAGATAACGCGATCACGAGAACGGGACGTACGGACGGACGTACGTACGGACGGACGGACGGACGGACGGACAGACGGACGGACGGACAACCCGAAAACATAATGCCTCCGGCTACTTCGTAACGGAGGCATAAAAAGCACAGAAATTCAATTATTTTAGACTTTTTATAAATTCCACATCCAGAACATGAAATCTCCTTGATGATAGAAAATATGAATGATTTGAATAAACAATTAATGCCTTTCAAAATAACTTTTACAAAATATTTTCAAAGATGCTAATGGCTTTCCATAATTTTTAAGTCCAACTTAGAGATAAGTTCAACTTAGGATCTTTGTGAAACACCCCCCAGTTCCAGTAGGCAAGGGGTTGATACATTCCATGACACTCAGGGCTCACCTTCTTTCTTTAAAGTCTTTGGAATTGTTTCTCTTCTCATCGTACCGCAAGGATAGAGTAGTGGCTTAGATCCAGGTTCGATAGCTGAAAAATTACAAAAAGACTAGTGATATACATTAGTAATGATGACACAAAAATAATGTCTAAATAAGAACAAAAACTACTCAAAATATAAAATAAAAAAACAGTACTTAAAAACAATTAGCTCTGTTCCCATCCTGATACAAATTATGGACAGCCTCTAAGTTAAATTTACATGGAATCTTAGATCTACGGTAACCAACTACTTTTCAAAACTTTCTTATGATAAGTAGAACAGGGAAAAGGTAGATGCAGGGGGTGGGGGGGGGGGGGGGTGGGGGGGGGGGGGGGGAGGGGGGAGGGGGGGGGTGAGAGGAAGAAAAATTTATGTTGAATCCCATGACTGAGGATGGAGTTATGAATTATGAAAAAGTACCAATCTGTGGTTATCAATCTCTTCCAAGCAACTGTGGAATTAGTACTGCTATGCGGGTGTAAATCATGGACAATCACCAACAAAAAGGCGAGGCAATTAGATGGATGTTACACCCGACTGCTCAGAGCAGCCCTGAATGTCCGGCAAGGTATAGTAGCATTATAAGTAATGCAGAACTATAAGGCCATCTGCCACAACTATCTGAAAAGCTAAGACGGAGAAGATTGAAGCTTGCTGGCCACTGCTAAAGGAGAAAAGATGAAGTTGTTTTTCCAACTTCTCTTATGGACTCCATCATAATGGGTGAAGATCGAGGCAGAGGAAGACCAGTTATAACATACATAGATGTGCTCAGAGAAAACACGAAAATAGAACCTAGGGAATGCCATGTTTAATAAACAGGAAGACCTGGGCCCCGTCTTACAAAGAGTTGATTTCAATTGCAACTTATTTGCAATTGATATCAATCGAAACTATGAACATAAGAGATAGGAGCCTGCACATTTGTGATTGATTTGGATTAATTATAAATCTTTGTAAGACGGGGCCCTGGTCCATCACGATTATGAGAAACCCGAATTAGATTGGAAGAACTTGGCCAAACTTGAAGTACCGGTAGTGGTTATGTTCATTTTGAGCTAGTTTTATTCTTTAACATCAAAGTGATACAGACCGGAACACACTATAGCCGTTGATATATAGTTTCTTCTTCTGTTTGCTTGGCCTCCTTCAATCCTCTTGAAATTTCTTTTATGGTGAATTAATCACATTTGTGATAATAAGAACATTGTATATTTGTAAAGCGCTTAGAGACATTTGTATTAAACGCTATATGAAAGTTAAATATTATTATTATTATTATTATTGTATAGCCCTCGTGTCTGGCACATTGCCACTCCTGGCGCTCCATTATTATTACCCCGGCTTTAGCACACCTGCCATTACAGTGCTTACCGTATGCATCTTAAAGCCCCACTACACTACTTATAGCTACTTGCGCCCTCTATACAGCAAACAATGCCTAATCGTTGCCTGTTTGTCCCCCATGATCCTCTTTTTCTTATGTTAATTCAACTGAATTGAGAGTTGATATGATGAGATAACCACCTGTCAGACACCTTGCAGAGAGGTCTAATCCCCCCTCGCCAAACTAGTGCAGACAGGCTTTAAAGAAACTTATGTTTTTGCCAGGTACCCATTTACCTCACCTGGGTGGAGTTTGGCAAATGTAGGTTAGTTTTTTGCAGAAGGACATAAATGCTGCGATAGGGTATCAAAAGTCAAAACCCAGACTTTGGTTGCTCATAATTAAGGCTTAGAGGTACATGTGGGGTTGATTTACCTTCTAAGATGATTTTACAGAGATTTTCAGCATTGCCTGAGACTTCTCCCACAGGCTGTAGTCCTAGCTTCCTCACTACTCCTCCTGTTGATGTACCTACGCTGAAGGCATGTAGCGCACTCCATTCATCCCTCAATCTGCTATTCCATTCTATAGAGTAATAATAATAATAGCCACGTTTACATATCATTTAGTACTACGTATATAAGCACTTTATAATGAAATTATTATTATTACCACTGTGATCGGATTAAATTGCTTATTCGCACACACTCTGTTCCCTGAGGAGTACACTCTGCCAAGCCCCATTTCACAACCGCACACATGCCAATCCAACCACATTAACTTTTGCGTCCTATCGGGTACCCGTTTAACACCTGGGTGGAGAGTGGCAAATGTAGATATATGTATATGTCTTGTCAAAGGACACTAATGCAGTGCCAGGGCCTTCGCAATATCCAGTTGAGTCTTCAAACCACTCAACTATGACACTGGTAATATAAGTACTGATAGAGTACAATAAGATGGTCTGTGGATGTTGCCTCATCCCATTCATCTCTCAATCTACAATTCCATTCTAAGTGGAAGATATATTCAAAATTCAGACAAGTTTTCTGTCTTACATTACATCAGCACAAACTAGAGAAGAAACTAAATATCTTACACATGAATAATCCCACAGTGGAAAAAATGGTGAAATTTGAATTTTAAAGCGGGACTGCACTACTTGTAGCTACTTGCGCCCTCTTTATAGCAAACAATGCCTAAGCAGTACCTGTTGGTCCCACATGATTACCTTTTCTTATGTTAACTGAGAGCTGATTTGATGAGGTATACCTGTCAGCAACCACATACACAGGGAGATCTAATCCCTCCTGGCCAAACTAGTGCAGACAGGCTTTAACTCTCATATTTTCCTAGTGTGTGAAAGGCCTTATTCCTGCTTACCATCATTCTCATCATGCCTCTCAAGGCAGAGAGCAACCGATTGGACAGTCCTGGGGCTTGAGAAGATGAGTCCAGAATGGTCTTCAGGATGGGTGATGTGAGCGTACAGGGTATCAAGGTCAATGAACTCAAAGCCAATGGGTGACAGAGAGACGCAGTCTACATCTGCTTCTTGAAATGCCTGTAGAGGATGAAATGATATGATGGAAAGGTTACTCAACTTATCTACGGAAGAAGACTTGAACACTTAAGAATACAACTGTAAAGTTCATATCCTTGCACTGTTTAACAGTCCCACAACTTTGATAGAACCATTGAATGTGGTTTACATTTGTCTTAATTTATAACTTAAACTTTTTTCATTTATTTTACGACCATATGCCATGACATATATGACGCAGTATGAGAAAGTATCAAAGAAGGATATAGAAGAAAAAAGGGTGGTTCATTCCTTCCTTTCAAAACAAAATATCATTTTCATTTCCAAGATGATGCCTGAATTTTTTACATTTAGTCCCATAAAAATATATCCAACATTTCTTATCACGTCATCACAAGTGATTAAGTTAATGCTAGATGCAAAGATTGTTACCTCTTGGTACTTGTCCTTTGTATCATTTTCCTGTGCAGACCTCAGCAGTAAAGTGTTCATCTTGGCAAAGAACTCCTTTGACATGAAACAGATAAAGAATTCATAAGAACCACCGATTAAGGATGATCTTGATAGCCTTATATGACAGGGGACTTTATGTATCAAGTATCAATGTATAATGGCGCTTAGATTAATACTATTTTCAACAACAACAAAATGTTTTTCCTTGCCACTGTTTATCTCGATATAAGAGTTCTATATTGATATTTCCATATGAAGACCAGGGAGGTGTTTCACGAAGGCTAAGATCAAATTAAGTTGGACTTGAACTATGGCAGGCCATTTATGCCACTGCTGGTTGCATTTGTCTCTCAAGGGACGTCACAAATCTACAGAAATATAGTAAATTGTTAAAGAAAAAGATTACTTTTAATAGGCCTAAATTGTACATTTTAAGACTTGGACTTATATGACGGTGATGAGTTTGAGGGTCTTAGTGAGGTAGATAACTCAGGATAATAATAGAGTCGGCAGTCTGGTTTGTTATGGTAGACATGTTGTTTATTCAACGACGGAAACCTGATATTCGGATATCGTAACATACGGTAGGCGATTTATGCCCTTATAATTTATAAAAAAGTATTGAACCGGATGTAAAGAGGAAAAAACCTTAGAAATTATGATCTTTATATATTGTTTTTTCCTTCAATATTGAACAATGAAAATAATGTTAAATTCTGTCGATTTGTGACCACGATTTGTATCCCTTGGGAGACCGATGCCAGGAATGGTGAGAACAACCAGCAGCATGAACAATAGTTCAAGTCCAACTATATATGTAAGCCGATTTTAGTCTTTATGAAACACTCCCCCAAAGGCTTCAAGAAGGGCTATAAAAGGGAAATGAAATGCATAACCCCACGTCATGGGGAAATAGATGCTAAGTAATGATAAATGATGATGACATTAACCTTCATGACATGAAACCCATTTTGACAATTTGAGTTTTAATGATAAACACAAACTTTCTTTATGATCGCCCTATCACCATTTCTGATGTTATCATCTTTGTTTTTTTTATCATCATCATAATCATGATCAAGACAATCATCACCACCAACAACATATCATTAATAAGACAGGATCAGACATCATCACCAAGGCACGACATTATAATTCAGAGACCGCTTCATGGCAAACTTTGCCTTGCCTTGGCTTTGGCCAGGCCAGGGTCAATAACATTCCATCAACCAGCACTTTCATCAGTTCATTAGACATCTATATATAGACTCTAGGCCATATTTCCATATTTATACCCCTCTAATCTCTATCAATATCACTCAGTCGCATACACAATTCACATAATTTTATTCCCAATTCCTAAACATGCTAATCCTAATACTTACTTGATTTATTTGCCTTTACCGCGGCTTTGGGAGCTTGAAAGTTGAATTGAATAATGACGTCCACTGAAGTTCCAGAAGATGAGAATAACAGGTAATAATATCTAGGCTAATTTAAGTCTTACTTTTAGTATAAGAAGTTAGAGTTAGACTACAGCTTCAGCTACTTCGCCGTACAATATATTGTACAATATACGTGTAATATTATTAGTAATGTAGCCTGCACTTTTCAGGAAGAAGAAGAAGAAGAATGAGCTGTGCACTGTGCACTGTGTACAAGTAGATTTTAACAGCTAACAGTTAGCTGTTACGTATGATGTCGTCTGCTACAACATTACAGGCAGTGCGGGGTATGTTTGTTATTGTGCTTATTTGATTTATTTTTCTCCAAATTAGCTAATTCGTATTCCTTCAATATATATGTTACAAATAAATATGATATAGTTTCTTAAATTTATTTATGAAAATTTACAAAGATACAGTAAAGATAAGAACAATTATTTAAATTGATGAACGAGACAAACTATTGCACAAGATGGCGACTTACTCAAAGAAAAAACGTGTTGACTTGGAGGAAAAGGAGTCCGATTCCAGTGATGATAACGACGAAATGGAAAATGATGACATTGGAGATGATAAAGATGAAGATTGTGATTCTTCTGATGAAGAAATAAATGAGGTAAATTTGATATGAGGGCGATTTGTATGAAAGGCACTGAGCTGAGAGTGAGAGTCACACTTATTGTGATTGGTCCCACGAGCTTATATTAATGTATAGTTTTCTTGCCCATCCAGCTGGCACTGAAATTCATTTATAGACATATTCATACTCATACTTAAAAATAGAGGCACTTATACACAGGGTTATCTGATAGTGTTGTAGAGCTGTACTCATACAAAGAAGGATCATACCTCTTTTTTCACTAAACCAGTACCAGTTGTAGGGGCGCTGGTCCGAGAATGAGGATCGTCCACAAATGATTGTAAGGTAGTGAGGAAGTGAGGTTGTATCTTTCTGTGGCTGTGAAAATTCCATTTTTTATCTCTATAATCTTACAGGAATTGTCTTTTTGTAGATGGTATCTTGCTATTTACACTCAATTAGACCTGACTGTTGTTTTTTGGAGGGATTTTTCAGCATCCAAAGGGATATATTTTGATGTGGATTTTCTGAATCACCCTGCATCTATATTGAATGTTTGCTCTGGTCCCACATACTGGATTCATAGATCCTACATGCAGTTGGACATCACTCTGGGACAGTCTGGCAGTAGCTAAGTTGTGTAGTTCTGCAAGTATAATTTATCTTTTCATGAATGCTTTTACCATGAGTAACTTGCTTGACATGTGATTCATTTTCATTTTCATTGTCATAACTTTGTTGGTGTTTTTTAGCCTTGAGAATCCTTACGCATGTCTTCTAGTGATCTACTCTACATGTACACTGTACATCTGGTCTTGTGTTATAAGTTCCCACGAACATGTATGCGCTGGATTTGAAGCTGTCTGCTATTATAGTCTCTGCAGCCCTGCAAGTATTATAGGCCAAGTAGTAACTTTTCCGGCAGCAAATATATTTCAAATGGCTAGCAACGCAAGCCCCCAGCCTTCTTCACAGCTTAGTAAAAAATCATTGAAGCCTGGCACCACATGTGTACTTGGTGGAAAGGTCACAAGGTCACTCAGTCAAAACTCAAAGCAGCAAGTTAAGGGAAATATGTCACTAGACACAAGTCTGAATAGTAGTCAATCCTCAAGTATTTGCTCCAGTCATCCTAGCATGGGCAGTCAAGGTCGACAGAGCTCTGCAGTAAAAAATATGAGCAGGGCCAACAACAGTAGACCTTCGGTGGCATTGAGCAAAAGAGGAAAGAAAAAGGAGGAAGCAGAGAATGACAAATCAACCGGTACACATATACCACAGTCTGACAGCAACGACCTGTGTTGTGATGGTTGTCATGGCACTCGCACAAGGTCTTTAGTCCAGTGTGAATTATGTAAGAATTGGCTATGCCCACGATGTGCGAATCTTGAAGCTAAAGTTATCAAGGACATAGGGAAATGGAGTACTATTCATTTCTTCTGCATGACATGTGATTTAGAAGCCAAACTGAAATTGCACACACCATATACTTCAATAAAGTCTGATGAAATCACAGTACCTCCCTCTCCGAACCAAGCTAATCATGTCACGGGCCCACAGACCGATCTTTTCAAACCTGTCTTGGACATGATGCAAAGAATTGAGACTAAAATAATGAAGCTTGAGAATGATAATGAGCAGCTGAAGGCAGATTTGCACCATCTTTCATACAGATCACCTCTCCCTGTCCCTGAGAATGCTTGCCCTCGCACGTGGGGACCAGTTGCTAACAGCCCTGCTCATCAGAAAGCAGAATATTCACCACAGGATGCTATCCCAGATGCAATACCAATCCTGGAAGAGTACAGAGACCGAGACAGAAGGAAGAACAACATTATCTTGCACAATGTAGAGGAGAGCAAATCAGAGACAAAAAACAAGCGACAAGAAGATGATCAACAATTTGTTCTGAAAATTCTCACCGTTCTTCAGTTCAAGAATATAAACATTGTGAAAACAACCAGACTTGGTTACAAGCAGCGAGACAATAGCATCCCTAGGGTTCTCCTAGTTCAGCTGGCTGTCCCAAGAGATGAGATTCTCTTCAAAGCCAAGATGCTGAGACACCATGGAGTCTACAACAAGATATTTATTGACCCAGACCGGACACCTGTTGAAAGAAAAACACACAAACTTCTACGGGATGAGTTGAAAAAGAGAAGGGCTGATGGCGAGAAATGCATAATCCGTGGTGGTAGAATTGAACATGTGAGAGACACCAATTACCACTCTAGCTATTCATCACCTTACTCATCAGGCTCAGCTAGCTCTCGAGCAAAGCAACCTGCTGCAGTCGAAGTAGTAGACATCTCAAGTGATGAAGAGGTACACTTCAAAACAACACCACCCACCACTGTCAGAGAGAAAGAAGAGCATGTTAAATTCCCACAATTACATGACAACAAGCAGAATGCTGATAGCCAAAAATCAGGTATGCTAAGGATTTTGAAGCGGAAGGAAGGATATAGTTTTGCAGTGCAGACAGACGTGTCGAAGTTGGACCATGCTCTACCTGCAAATGTATCAGACCATGCAAACTTGAATGAAGCTGAATCTCACACCATGGGTGCAGCACTCCTGGACAATGGACCACGTCCCATACATGTAGCTGCAGCTACCAACAACGCCAGTATTCCTGTGACAGGGAAGCAGAAAGATCAGGCACCACTAAGCAGGCCTCATAGCCCCAACCATGAAAGTGAAGCCCATCCTGATTTGAAGTCGAAGCAGGCCACGGAGGATAGCGCCTCTAAGGAACTGTGACTAGACCCTTCAACAGTTTACAGTAGCAGGGAAGACTTTAGTAGTAGAAATGAATCTGATGCTAGTGATGATAGTTTTTATGAACGTAACAGAAGCGATGTAACATTGTCATATCTGGAGAGAAGTGATGATCTCACTGCAGATGAGGGTGAAAGAGGTACTTGTCATAAGAGTAGTTATGCATATGAATGCAGCAGAAGCGATGCCAATATAGCACTGATTTATCAGGAGAGTGACAATGAACTATCTGTAGACGAAATAGAGGGAAGTGAGAATGAAAGTACTACTACTACCAGTAGTAGTAGTAGTGACAGTGAATGCTCACCTGTTTCTACAACTACAACCGTGGATGGAGGCTCTTGGCATGTGAACGATGATGACATATCCAGGCTACAACAAACAAACTCACAATTCCAGAAGAGTGGCAAATTGAAGGTGTTTTACACAAACTGCGATTCCCTTTTGAATAAACGGAATGAACTGCTACTGATACTTGAAGTGCACAGAGTGGACTTAGTCTTCCTGACTGAGGTCTGCCCCAAAAATGTTAAGAACCCAGTACGTGAACAGGATTTTTTCCTGGATGGATATGACATTCACTCAAATGTTGCAGATGGAAGGAGAGGTGTTGCAATTTACGTATCACATGAAATTTGCCATCTTGTACAGGACTGTGACATTCAAACAAATTTTGATGAGTCTGTGTGGATCACACTGCAACTTGCTGGTTCCAAGAAACTACTCGCTGGATGCATATACAGAAGTCCTTCTGTCAACAACCACCTTCAGCTACGCAATCTGATGCTTGAGGTTTCTAATATGAACTCAACCAATCTTCTGATCACCGGGGACTTCAATTATCCTCACATTGATTGGGGGTCCTATGCTGGAAGAAGTGAGGTAGATCAAGAGTTCATGGAAACTGTAGCCGACTGCTTCCTATATCAACATGTCAGTTTTCCCACTAGACAAAGGGAAGGTCAGAGAGACAGCACCCTGGATTTAGTGTTTTCAGACAATGAGTTCTTGATTGATGAAATTGTTTCGTTGCCCCCACTGGGGCTGAGTGACCACCTTGGGCTCTGTTTTACTATCACCTTATCGGCTCCAGAAGCAGACAGACGACCTCCAAAGTTTCAATACAACATTGGGCGATATGATGACATTTGTGAGGAGCTTGAGGAAGTCAAGTGGGATGAGACTCTGAAGGATATGGATACTGAACAGGCCTGGTCGTTCTTTCACACAACATTAACAGAAAAGATGATGAAATGTATCCCGCGTTCTGCTTCACGCCGACGAAAGAAAAAGCACTGTTGGATGAACAAACAAGCGCTCAAACTGCAAGCACAGAAGCATCGTGCTTGGCGGCAAGCCCAAACTACCAAGCACCCAGCAGACATATCAAGAGCTAGAAGACTGGCAAAGACACTCCAATCTTTCACTAAAGAGCTGCGCAGTAACTTTGAGAGGGATCTTGCAAAGAATGTTAAGAAAAATCCAAAAGCATTCTGGAGATATGCCAAAGATAGTCTGAAAACAAGAGGTGGGCTACCTGACCTCAGAAAGACAGATGGAACCTTCGCTACATCAGATGAAGAGAAAGCAGATATCTTGAACACTTTCTTTGAGACAACCTTTACTGACGAGGACACTTCTGCTATACCAGTTCTGGAATCTAGGCAACCTCCCGAATGCTTATCAGCACTTGTCATTACTGCAGATGATGTACATCACAAACTTAGTTTGCTTTCCAAGTTCAAAAGTGCTGGACCGGATGGTATCCATCCCTGTGTTTTACATGAAACCGCAGCATCAGTGTGTATTCCATTGGCCATCATCTTTACCAAGTCATTTCAAGAGGGCAAGCTTCCCTCAGCATGGAAAATTAGCCACGTTGTTCCTGTGCACAAGAAGGGGAGCAAGTTGGATGCTAACAATTACCGCCCAATAAGCCTGACATCAGTCCCCTGTAAGATCATGGAATCTCTCATCAGAGATAAGGTGGTTGAACATTTGATGTCACATGATCTTTTCAGTGATTCTCAGCATGGATTTGTCCCAGGTAGATCATGTGTTACACAACTGCTCCACACTCTTGAGGAATGGACTACCTGGCTAGATCAAGGAGAAAAAGTTGATGTTGTCTACTTAGACTTTCAAAAGGCATTTGACAGCGTGCCCCACCAACGGCTGTTGTCAAAACTTGATGCTTACAAGATCCAAGGGAACTTCAAAACATGGATTGCTGATTTCCTTCATGGCCGAACACAGAGGGTGGTGGTAAATAATGCCAGATCTCAGTGGTGCAACGTGAAGAGCGGGGTGCCCCAGGGCAGCGTACTCGGCCCAACACTGTTTGTTCTCTACATCAATGATCTCCCTGAGGTGTTGGACTCCACTGTAAGAATTTACGCAGATGACACCAAGGCTTTCTCATGCGTCTCTACTCCTGACCAGCGCAAACTTCTCCAAGCTGACCTGTGCTCATTGACAGACTGGTCTTCAAAGTGGCAACTCCAGTTTAACGCAAGAAAATGCTGTGTTTTACATCTTGGATCTGGAGACTGTCAGGAAGCCTACACAATAGGGAGTTCAGCCCTGAGTACAGTTGAAGAGACAAAGGATCTGGGGGTACTTGTTGATGACAAACTGAAGTTCCACAGCCATGTGTCGTATGCCATCAACAAGGCCAACAGGGTCCTGATCAGCATCAGACGTGCCTTTCAGTGTCATGACACATCCACCATTCCCAAGCTGTTTAAGGGACTAGTGCGCCCCCTCCTTGAGTATGGAAATGTAATCTGGTCGCCAAGGTACATTTCAGACGCAAAAGCTGTGGAGAGAGTACAGAAGAGAGCAACAAAGATGATCTCCACTATGAAACACCTACCTTACATAGAGAGACTTAAATGCCTAAACTTGCCATCCCTTGAGTACAGGAGAAGGAGAGGAGACATGATTCAGGTGTACAAGATCATTTATGAGCATGACAGACTCAACCCTGACCACTTCTTCCAACTAGCAGACACACCAACAAGAGGGCATAGTCTCAAGCTTTCAAAGCCGAGGTGTAGGACAAATATAAGGAAGAACACATTTAGTCACAGAGTGATTGACGACTGGAACTCTCTGCCTGAAGTAGTAGTTCAGGCTCCCACCATAGATGCCTTCAAAACCAGGCTTGATCGTTGCTGGAAGGAACAGTGTCATATCTCTCATTACTCGAACTGATTTTTTCAATTTCTTTGCTCCTGGGACATTGTACATGGTACATTGTCCAGTCAAGATGCAACCTCTTGTCCCTCTGCCTCCCTTGCATATAATGAGAATTATTATTAAAGAGTATGAGTACAAGAAGATAGACCAAGAAGATAGACCTGGAAGCTCGACTGCTGTCTCAGCATTCTTCCAGTATTTGCGGTAAAGGTAAAGGTAAAGGTAAAGTAATAAACGAGGACCGTCTACATGAACTGCACATAGAACTTTAGCTTACATCTAGCGCATGTGCATTACATTGATCCGGTCTCAGCCTCATCATGTAGAACTTCCTGCATTGAGCGCTGTGCACTTAGTTTACAGGAATTACACTTTCCCATTGTGCTGAAAGTGAAATTAAAATTTAGATAGGGTCTACATTTACTTTAGATAAAACATAGTTAAAAGTCAGTTGAATAAAAAACAATCTAGGCCTAGGGACAGAAATTCAAAGCACCGCACCTTGTAGAATTTCCGTGATCATGTAGATGATAGATCTGGTTGCTTCTTTTTTCATCCAACTTAAAACATTAAATAGGGACCGCAACGGGCTACTGCGCAACGCAACTGCGCATCCTTCGGTCTGCACGCAAAAACTTCGTTTTCCATCGATGAAGCGAAGTCAATTTTCTTTGTATCCATTTTAGACGATTTCGTGTTGCATTGCGTTAGGTAGGGGTATATATCGGATACCAAAACTACCTGCAATACATCGGACACAACTAGCTTGAAAATCGGCCAAGATTTGCAAAATTACGACCATTTTTGAGGTAAGTACCACTTTAACCTTGGTTTTTTCCTTTAAATTTTATCAGAATATTAATGAATTTGGTATCAGTTTGTAGACAAAAGAGTTTTCTACTGGAAAATAACGATGATTTTGTTTGGTTTCGTAGCGCATGCGATCGCAAGTACATTCAGTGCAGTGTGTGTGTGTTGTGCTGTGACTGCCGTGGTGGCTGAGCTGAGTCATCGCAGTGCAGTATAGTGTGTGTGGTGTGGCCGAATCAATGTAGGGAGGGCGTCCGAAAGATGGAAGATACCTTTTGTGCGAATGGGTCACGCTCATTTTTTGTTGACGGCTGTTCCATGAAGTGTACTTACACCCCTTAATACATGATAATTTCAGTGTTGATAATCAAATGAGAAAAGGGTGTAATTGAATGTAAAAAACTGACAGAATAATATTGAAAGTTAAAACTAAAGACTTTTATGTTGAAAGTTTATCATATTTGGCTCTTCTTTCCTTTACACACATTCACATGAATTAGATCAATACATTTCTTTATTCAATTCAACTCAGGTGAGTTATTATCTTGTTGCCCGATAAAATTTCTTGGAGTCACAAACCAGTCCATAGTTTCATTGTGATACTGCATGTTAATTTTTTTTTTGGAGAGGTTGCTTTTGTGGAGATGGTCAACATTTATTTCTCTTCTTGAAGATGGTTTCATGCTGACCTCAGTGTATTTTTTTATTTTTTATTATAGGCCTATATTTGATTAAGGTAATTCAGTAAAAAAGGAAATCAACTTAATTAAATTACATGTACTTTTCTTTTTTCGTCAACAGAATTCATCTCGAAATGGGATGTCACCTGGAAGTGTGGCGGCAGAGGATTGGACTCTTCAGAATGCCTTCATCAAAGGCAGCAAGGTCATCGCAGTACGAAAATGAGTTTCAATTTGACCATTCATCGTGGAGCCTCGGCCCTGGTTTAAGAACATTTTGTGCCATCTTGATAGCAGTAACTGTGGGAATGGCGTCTCTGCATCTACTACCCCAGTGTAGCCAGTTGTTATCTGCCTGCAATGATGTTGAGGCTAATCCAGGACCAGTACCTCTTCTATCGGATGAGCTTTTGCAAAAGCTTGTCACTAACAATCTGACATTTGGACCCCTTGGACACACTCTTAAGAACAAGCATATCTACAAACTGATGCAACTCAGAAATGAACAGAAGAAGACTTGGTCCGACTTGGTGTTGTGGCTGAAGCTGCTACTTCCAAACTTTCCCGAAGGTGAAGATTGGCCTAAAAGAATCAGCAACCAGTCGAAGAGTTTTTTTAAAACTAGACAAGGCCACATGAAGAACAAAAGCAGATCCCCAGACGATATCACAACTTGGGAGGACAGTGAATATTCCCTACCATCACTTACAGGAAAAAGACAACCTCCATTTAAAGAGACAGAATCTACCATCTTTGCATACGAAGTTTTAAAAACAAAGAGCAAACAGTTACAGCAAGAAAACTCACTACTTAAAGAAGAAAATAACTCCCTACGCGAAAGACCATCTCCTCATAAGCGGCTCCTCCAACAATGAAGGCAAAAGTATCAGAAAACTCAAACCCAAGAAGAAAGAACAAAAAGAAGATCACTAGAAAAGGACCTGGAAAAAATCACCATGAAAAAACAGAAGTTTGTGCAAAATTTCTCATCTGTACAAAGAGATGCCCAAAAATTAACTGATGAACTTGAATCAAGAAAGCAAGAGGAGCAAGATACAGCAAAGGAGGCAGAACATGTTATTGAAACATTGCAAAAATTGGTCAATGACCAAGAAGAACGAATTAAGGAACTCCTGGAATATAACTCTAAGCTAAAAGGGCACCAAAGTGATGTAGTGAACATGATGGATGGCGAGGATGGTTTTATGACATACAAGAGTGATGTCCGGAAATGTGTTTATTCTTTATTGGACCATAATGTTGGTTTTGATAATGTAGGGCGGGTCATTGAGACAGTTCTTAGAATGATCGGGAAAGTTCCTGATAATACTCCTACAGGACGTATTGTTGCCAACATGAATAGAGAAAGGTTGTTATTGGCGCAGAAACAGTTAGAAGAGTTGGTCAAACATGACAATCTGACAATTGGAAAGGACGAGACTCCAAAAGGTGGAGACATTTTTATGGCATACACAATGCATGATAGTGAGGGTTCCAGCTATGTTCTTGGGATGCGAGAAATGATTTCGAAATCAGCTGAAAATACACTAGGGACTTTGAAACTTGTCTTAGATGACATAAGCTCCATATGTTCGGAATTATCCGATGGGTTGCCCGGAAATGATGTAGGTTTGGAAATTCTAACAAAAATAAAAAATACAATGAGTGACAGAGCAGCCACAGAATGTTTGTTTAATGTTATGCTTAAGACATTTAGGGAAGAGTGTCTGCCTTTGTATAAAGAGGGGTGGCAACATTTCAATGAATCTACTAAGGCAAAACTAACTGAAATGAATAATTTTTTCTGCGGCCTACATCTTCTCGTTTCCATGGCTGAAACCATATCTTCATCATTCAAAACTTATGAAGATATGCACACTGACCCAAATCTAGGAGCAGCATCAATCCCTGGTGTTAATGTAAGTAAGACGGAAGCAGGAACAACACGATTTGTGAGAACAGCATGTAAAGCTTTTTCTAAGGGTGGAGATGAGAAAAGTGGCTGCCATCGTGCCTGGAAAACGTTCCTTAAACGATGTAACATCACAAAAACTTACCTGCTGAATTTTCATGGGAACAGATTCAATGTCATTTTTCTACTTGGTGGGTGTGTATATCATTTGCACAATAATATTACAGAGTTTCTGAGCAAGGTGCATGGCACACCAAATAAATTGTTGAAAGCTGTACATGCTGATGTAGGTGTTCCGGTTTACATTGTAGGCTGTCGGGTACTGGGGCTTTTAAATAAGCTTATCACAGCACCTTTGTGGCGCATTACAGAAAAAGAGGGTCACATACTTGACTTGTGTCAAACGTACACCTCACTTCACACATTTTTAGGGGAGTGTATTAGTGATGACAGCAAACTAGAAGAATTCATGCAGGGTAATCTGTCTTGTTTTCCGGAGGAATTGATATCAAAAGATGAAGTGCTTGAATCTCTTACCGAAAAAACAGAGCATGACGGTGAAGTGCACAGTATGCTCAAGCACACCTTTATTGCACTTCACCAGCTGCTGGAAAGAGTTACAAAAGATTATTTACCAGGGGGGAAATATCATAACCTACAGGAAGATGAGACGTATGTAAGTGAAACAGCCTCGGCCCCAAAACACAATAAATTACCTGAACGAATTTTTGGTTACCTCGACTTCCTCCTAAAAAAAAGACCCAATGTTGCTGCCATCACTAATGAAGCACAAATTATGTTCCTTTTTAACAAAACATCACAATATATAGATGCTCTTTCTTCAGAAAAGTTTGAAGGTATGCTAAAGACCATTATTTCAAGATCTAGAAATGAACTTGTACAAACAAACAAGGAACGAAATGAAGAGCGACAAAAAATTCTGTTAAAAAATCAACTAGAGAAAGAAAGCAAATTGAAAGCACAGAGGGAGAGAGAAACTAAAAGAAGATCTGACTTGACATCCACCATCATTGATGCAGGTCTCTGGCAGACTAGAAGTCAAGTCAATGACAAAATGATAGAATGTGATTCTGACAATGAACGTCATGTAGCGTTAAAGAAACAGATTCAGTTTAGAAGATTGATGTTGTGCCAGTACATTCCTGGTGATAAGAAATTTTCATTCACCAGAAAAAATGATGGATCAAACAGGTACACTACTCTTCCATGGCAAGAAGTAAGATTGCATTTATTCAAATTTATTGATGCTGCCCAGTCTGTAGAGGAGGGTACATGTGTGGAAAGAAGTAATTCAGAAGATATTGTATCAATACCACTCTTGAAGGGCAAGTCAGTAATACACTATTACAGTGAAGGTGATGAGAGAGTCCCATATCGAGGAACTGTTATTAGTCAAGTGCCAGGTTTCCCAAGCTGGTTCAACATCAAATATGATGGTGATTCTGCAATATATTCTTACAAGTTAGTGGATGACTATAAAGAAGGTAATCTGGAAATTGTTGTAGAGTAAGTGATACCTGGCCTATTGGTAGTCTTAAACATGTACCTGTCTAGTTAGTGCAACTGAAGAAATGGAACATTTTTTAAATTCCTCACAAGCATGGTGTATTGTTATGATTTAAATTATACATGTAGTAAAGACAATTCGAGGTGGTAGGTGAATCATTTCTTCATACTGCACTGTAGTTAAAGTAATGATTATCAATGATGTTCTTTGAAGAGAGCTTGTATAAATCCCTTCTTTACTTAGCATAGAAATTGCCTGCAGAGAGAGAAAGAGTAAAAAAAAAATTTGTTAAAGGTCATATTCAAAAATAAGTTATATACATGTACAATTAATTTTATAGAATTTATTCTTTTTTTTTGCATTGCTGAATGCAGCCCCAAACTAAGTAAATTTATGTTGTACTTGTACTAGAAAGCCTTTAGAAAGAAAGGTACAAGTGTATAATTATGCATGTATTATATGGAAGTTTGTTCCATTAATGAGACCCCGTTTCTTATAAATGCATGTACATGTAAAGTAACAGTCAACTTGCAAGTATTTGAAATTTAGTATGTGTTTGTTTACTTAATAGTTACACAGCATTTACAGTACCACTCAAAGTCTCTAGTACAAATCATAATACATCAACAAAAATATAACCATTCAATCATTTATTAAGAGAAGAAATGAAAGAAATTGATCAACGTACAGCATTTTTACGCGACAATCAATTTGTTTACTCTTTTGTTTACATCACTGAATAAGAGAAGAAAGTGGTAAACAAATATAAATTGTAATTACGAGAAGAGAACTGATATTGACATTTCAGAACTGTTATATATTGCTAACTGAATAATGATAAATACATTAAAAGAAGTTTTGTACTTAAAACTCATTGTCGGACGAAGTTATTTACCTTTGTTTACATTTGTTTATTTTCCTTTGTTTCCATGGCAACCACGGAATAATAAATTGATGATAATGTCTTTGAATAGTGACATCTGTTTTATCTGCTAATGTAAGTCATGTTTTCATTTGAAATAAACCTCAAGCACATTGTATATCAGAAATATTCTTGTATGAAGTTGTTTACTTTTTTGTTTACATAACTTTCACTATGAAAAGACTTACCTTTGTCTTAGGATTTGACCAAACTTTCCATTGAAAAATACCATTGAAAATTACCGATGCATGAAATTTTAGAAAAATCATAAAAAATCAGCCCCTTGGCCGATTTTTATGATTTTTACATTAATCAACTGGGAATTAAAAGATAAAACAATTCTGATACATTTAAAGATCCCAAAGTGCAATATCAAAATACCCATTTCTGTCCCTACATTAAACATTAAAACAATTTTTAAACAATTGGTAAAATGTAGGGAACATTTTTTTTTACAGTTAATTCTTTATCACAATTGTCCGTCTTATTCAATTGTCGTTCTTTTTCTTTTCATGAAAGATCATTTGCATTGAGATAGAGGAGACTATCATTTAGATAATGTATGACATGTATATGTATGAGCTTATGACACTGAATGGTCAAGATGGACAATCATGTATTTTTCATTTCATAAGTTCATTTAGCGTAAATCAAACACTTGAGACTGTTCATGTTCACCCCCCCCCCCCCCTTCTCTCCTCCCCCCTTTTTCCTCCCCCGGTCCCCCCCCCCCCCTTTCTCCCCCCCCCCCCCTCCCTCTCTCTCTCTCTCTCTCTCTCTCTCTCTCTCTTTCTCTCTCTTTCTCTCTCTTTCTCTCTCTTTCTCTCTCTCTCTCTTTCTCTTTCCCTTCCCACATTTTTCTCTGTAATTCAAAACATTATTTTCTCTCCCATTTTTTCCCTTTTCTGAACACAGGAAGTTCAGATAGAATTTGAAGCGTTTCCTCCTCAAGATAATGACTTTCATGGCATCAAGCGACTGTTGCAGCACGTAAGAATGAATCTTTCTTCAATCCATTTTGATTCAATATCTTGTCTTAAGCTTAGAATTTCAATAATTGCATTCTATTTTTTTCAGAGCTAGAAGGGTATTAGATATGTGTTCAGAATTTGATTTAATGCCCTTCTTGCTCCTAACAGACAATTTCTGAATACATCTTGAAAGTTAGTCAATTCTGATGCAAGGAAATGTAATGTTTGAGTAGCTTCTTAGTCTATCCAACAACAACAACAAAAAACAACAAAATCTTTAACAGTTGAAGGAAAATGAAACCCAACAAACTTAAGCGGATAATTGATATTATGGCTGTCTTTTAAACTTGAGTGTTGATGTAGAGTAAGATCATTGAAGCGTATGCAGCAGAAATATCATTGAATAAGGCTGTATTTAATTGTTATTTTTCATTTTTTCTGTTTTCTGTTTTACAGCTTTTTTCAAAGACCAAAGTGAATACCAGTCAACTTACTGATCTGATACTATCCCAGAATCATGTTGGTTGTGTATTAAAGGTAATTTTGCTCTTCAAACATATCTTTGATACTAATATGTGGCATGCTTAGCTATAAAACAAGTGTGGAAAATGGAGATCTGACTTTATAAATGACTTTTAAGATAGTAGCTGTACTTTGTTTGTAATCTGTGTCATTCCTCTCCCTTATGATTTGTACAGTTAATTAGGCCTTCCTTATTTTCTCATTTGTCCATATATCTCTTAAACTTGCCTACATTGAACATGACAAATTAAGGCCAAATGGCAACAGTATGATGATTGTTATGATTAGACAAATATTTGTAAAAAATTCATCTTGTGTATGTGCATGACGGAGAATGCATATTGATAAAGCCACTGCTATGACCATTATCTTCATTGAGTTCATTCATTTTGTTTCTTTACAGCAAAGTGATGCCCAACTTGCAGAAGAGAGTGACTCTGATGATAACGATGATGATGATGTATTTGGATTTACCACAGTGCTGAACATTATTGAGAAGAAGGTAAATTAAAACTACGGTCAAACCTGCTTTAATGACCACCTGTCTACAAAGACCACATTTTTTGTTTCCCTTGAAAATGGTTTCACATTGCAACAGACACTTAAGGAACCTATCTACAAAGACCACTTTTTGTGTTTCCCTTGGGCGGTCGCTATAGACAGGTTTGACTGTATTAATTTCGTGCTGAAGAATCATACAATATATTGAATATATTGTCTATTGAGAGACAGAAGGGTGTCAACGCTATATTAAAGTCTATGGGTCAACACCCTTCTGGCTCCAAACAGACAATATAATCTTTCAGTTTCTGTGCTGTTCTTTTAAAGTAAACTGGCATTAGTAGACCATTTATAATAGGGTGTGGTTTCAGACCACATTTCCTACAACTGAGCAAGAAAGTCATCAATTTTTGCAATTTGTTGACAGGGCTTGCAAAATTTACAAGTTCACAACAGTATTTGAATAAGGGGAGTGATTTATCACAACCCCTCCCCCCCCCCCCCCCCACACACACATCCCAGCAATGCATCTTTTAGTATCAAGTCTTTCACATCAATCTCCTCAGAACACTGAATGCATCCAAGAAATCCACAAGCTTATAGTGGATAAATGTACAGCGTGCAACTCAGCCGCACAGGTCGACGAACTCTCAAGGATTCTTGGGGACGAGTCGCACAATGTTGGTCTTCTGCTGTGTGAGCGCTTTGTTAACATCCCTCACCAGCTCGCTCCTCCTCTCCACAGTAGCCTCCAGTAAGTATCATCTCATGAACTTAATCAGATGATTGTTTTAAGAGTACTTGTATGATTTAAAGGGATTGGGTAACTTGGTCTCAGATTCTGAAACAAAATACTGGATATAGCTTATGCTGCAATGATAATAATAAACCTTTAGGTCAAGCCGATCACCTGTCTGATTATCAACATATTCATGATTGGAAATCGAAATCAAATTTTGCGTTTTCCTAACGCATAACACTACAGTCTATTGGGGAACACAAGTATGGTAAAAACCGGTCACTCAAAGATTTTAAAACTTTTTTGACGCACTTCTTGATCATTTTGAAGCGCAATTTTTTTAGGGCTTCAATATTACACCATATCACAGACACTGATAACACGTAGGGCCGTGCATCTCAGATTTAACATTGTTAAAAGATGCCTTTAAGGGATTTGTAAAGGATTGATCACAAAGCAATTTTGTTTGTTTTTTCTTTCTTTTTTTGAGTGGGGGGGGGGGGGGGGGTCAATATACAGCTTTTGTTTAGTTCTGTAAAAAGAAATTGCAAGTTCAGTTACTCTCCAAATAAAAAGTATAAGTGACTTATTATTACACTACTTGACATGCCTGTAATTGCACTCACATTGACAGGACCCATAGGCAGAAAATCATTAAAAAACATACATATGAAAGAAATATCAATTAATCAAAACATGATGAGTTGTCAAGAAAAAAAGAAAGATCAGTACTGATGGGGGGGGGGGGGGGTGCGGGATTCTCCAATTAGTGGTCCAACCATGTGTGATGCCATAGAAGGAAAATAGATACAGGAGGAAAAAAGTCAGGAAGATGATGAATGCAGAAGATAAGAAGAAGATGAAAGAACCTGAATAGATGGAGTGATGAGAATATGTGAGAATGACAAAGAATAACAAGAGAAGAAAACTAAAAATTGGGTGAAATAATGACTTTTCCATTCTTCTGCTATTTCCCCATTCATTTTTGGATATTTTTCATTCATTGTGAGTATTCTTTTCTTGAATTAATTTATAAATGTATGCCCACAACTATACCACTTTATCACAACGGCACCAGGGGGATGTTTTACTCGACTTTAAGTTGGACATTACTATGGCAGGCCATTTATGCCACTGGCTGCTTGCTTTTACCATTATGATCTTTACATATTTTTTCCTTCAATAATGAATTATCAAAAAATGCAATTTCTGTAGATGTGAGACCATGATTTGTACGTCCCTTGAGAGACCAATGCCAGTAAACGGTGAGAGCAAACAGTGGCATGAATGACCCGCCATAGTTGAGTCCAACTTAAAGTCGATCTTACTCTTTGTGAAACACTCGCCAGGAGTGTCAATTTGGACAGACATGGCGCATTCCCAATGTTCACTATTATTATCATTATTATTTTATCTTTCAGGAGTGACATCAGAAGAGCAGGAGCTAAAAACCCTCATCTGAAGTTTGACTACTATCTCCTAATGAGCAGAGCGTATCAGCAGCCTAAACCCCCATCCAAGAAGAAAAAGACTCAAGACGTAGACAGCATAGACTGGATTTTCGTCAATGCTGAAGACGAAATCTTTCTCAAGGTGAGTCGACTTAATAGCTGCCTTAAAATTTTTCTAATGATCCCACAAAGAAAATACAGAACTAAACATTTTGCATGCTAGGATGAAATGTCAAATCGAAGGGTTAAGAATATTGAGAAATACTAATACAATTATTAAACATTGAAATATTTGCTGATTTGTAACACAACTAAGATTGTATGAGACAAATTTAGAATGCGCTCCCTTTTACCCTCATTCGCTGTATATTCTTTTTAATTCCATCAAACTTCCAAATTTACAAGCCCTTTATGTATTTCATGAAGAAAATAATCCTTTTTTGGTCAAAAGAGGCACGGTATATCTGTAAAGCGCTTAGAAACATTGTATTAAGCGCTACATCAAAGCGGAATATTCTTATTATTATTTGTATCGGTGGTTGCAGCCACAAACCGCACTGTAAGGCACAAGTAGTCCACAAAATAAAAACCATTAATAAAAAAACGATGTGCATCAATGTTTAATTATTCAGCTAAGGATTTGCAGGGTCGATGTAGTACAGTAGTTGTACAGAAGAGTTAACGTCCATCTATTCTCTGTTCATATCATTCATTCTCTTATCAATGATCCATGTATTGTCTACAGGAGTCTGTTCTAAACCTGCACTACCCAAGCCAAATGGACCAGGCCGGAGCAGTGGGTGGCAAGTGGGAAGAAGACGACGCAGAGATGAAAACGTTCCGAGTTGTCATGGTTGTACCTGCAAGCAAAATGAACAATATCCTCACAGAGATACAAGAGGTGTTTGCTGTGTGATGCGACTGATAGAAAGACAATCAACAGATCATAGACAGCTAGATCACTCCTTTTTTCTTAGAAAATGCTTTGAAGAACTTCCTTAATTGGATGCCACACGGTTTTCGCTGTCTTGGAAGGTGTGCACCTCTTCCTCTTCACACTTCGATGCGCTACTTTTGATAAGAGGAGATAATTTGACAGAATTCAACCAACAAAAACATATCTTTTTATCTTGCTTTGAAATTCCTGAAGTTAAATATGGCTTGTGTAGATTAATTTACCAAGAGAAGAGATAACATGGATAGAACATTGATATTGAATGTGTAAGATATCACATTTTTAACAAGTCAGCAAGCTATTGTCTTTTGGTACTTCTCCATCCATCTGTTCCCTTTAAGAGGGCCAATTGCTGCATACCCAATGGTTGCTTATTTCCTTTCTATCATGATTTCCTAATTATAAAGATTGACAATTGATTGTTTACTCAAGTCAATCATTGTATCTATCAAGTATGGAGACATTTCCTTCCTTTCTTTTATTTAGTTTAAAGCCTGTCTGCACTACTCGATCTACCGGTACTTGCACCCTCTATATAGCAAACTATGCCTAAGCGGAACCTGTTGATCCTCCATGATCCCCCTTTTCCTATGTTACTGAGAGCTGATTTGATGAGATAACCACCTGTCAGACACCTTGCAGAGAGGTCTTATCCTTCTGGCCAAACTAGTGCAGACAGGAATTAAGATATAGGGGTAGATTATGGTTGTAATTGGGTTTTAGCTTAGGTTAGGTTTAGGTATAGCAAGTGTTGGTTCAGGGTTGAAGTTAAGAATTAATTTACTGTATGATATGGACCATGGAGCAGTTGCCATGGGAGCAGGTCTTAGCATCTCTTCTTTGGGCTCAGGTGTCATATTATACGAACAGCCCCCAGTATGATACAAACTGATTTACTCAACATCCATTAATTTTTAAAGATTTTACAGAAGTTGAAGATATACTACTTTTTATTTTACCAGTATGCAAATGGTTTTGTAGCTTCAATATTGCTAATTTATAGCCTACAATAAAGACTCAGTACATGTGTAAACAAAATTAATTATTTCCAGCTGTTGGGAAACGTCTCTTTTTATCAGCTTCAAAAATTGGTTTCATGGCTTTTGAGAGGTCATCAAGCAGTGCAAAGAAGAGAGAAAAATTTGTACCTACATTTTAAATATGCATTGTTGACTTTTTACATCATGAAGTTTAATTATGTCCCATCTCTACGTGTTTACCATAGATAACAACAATTAGCACGCCTGAATATAAAGCAGAGTTTTTCCATGTCAATTTCTGTTTCATTTTCATTATTTTTGTGCTTTGAGTTTGTTTCCTCCGATTCTATTGTAGCCATATTCTTTTAATAAATGTTAACCATTTAAAAGAAAATGAGAAATAGCTTCACCTTACTTAAAATACAAATTCTTATTCAATTTGCATATTATGTGCTTCGTTTCTCTCTAAATTTAAGGTAAAGACCAGTTATGGTCATGCGATTGCATTGTGAAAGAATCGTTAAGGAATCGATCAGAAAAGGTTGATCATCTAGCATATGGTTCATGATAAGAAATTCGGCCCAGTCTTGGTAAAGTTACAAGCACTGTACACAGAAAGATGTATATGGGACTATACGCACACGTGCGCGACACGTGCGTTTATCTCTCACAGGCCAATAGATAAACTTATTTACCAAATATATCAATTAGTAGGCGGTTTCCCTACAAAATTGTTATCATCCTGTATTAGTCAAAACATATTCTTTCACATGATTGGTAATAAGAGCTTTCATTTCATTTTTGAAATCAGGCGTTTCCAATACTGGTCTTTACCTTTAATTTCTACATATTTGTACGATATCACTTAATTTCTGATGTAAATAAAGATACACAACCATGCAAGGACAAAAAATGTTGTTTCCAGGTGTTTATTTTGTTTTCTACTAATTTTCACACGAAGCATAATAATGCCACAAGATTCGTAGACAGCATGTACAATGTAAACGTAAAAATGAAATAAACATAGAAAACATAAAAAGCAACAAAGAAATGCTCCTAAAGCATGAACTATGTACAAATCCATTCAGACATAAGTTGTACAATACCTCCTCATGCTTACATAATTTTGTCAAAATGACAACGGACATCAACCTAAATGTAAATGAGGAAATTGATATGAACATCAAGTACATTTCTATTATATCTTGCAGTTAGCATGTTGCAACATTTACTGTGTAATAATCATTTTTAATTGTGAATATAAAATCGAATAAACAATCATTCTGAAAATGAGGTGTTTTCATTTAATGATTCTTTCAGATCTATGTAAATAAGGAATATAAATCAAGAGCAAACATTTTGTGTACACATTACATGAACCACGTGTATTGTACATTTCCATTTAAAGACGACAGAAAACCAGTACCCATTTCTACATACACTGCAACAGACACAGCTTTCAATTAACAGTATTATGACTACCCGGTAGTGACAACAGACAAAACCCAGGATGATTTCATCAAACTGAACTGTAATTTGGTACAGAAACCTTCCAAATGATACAGCCTACTGTAAATCAAATAGAGGCCCTGTCATCTGAACACAGTCACAAAACAATCTGTATGTTGGATTTAAGGGTTGTACAAGACATATATAAATACTGGTTGGAGAATTATTTGTACAAACATTACTCATATACATTTACTCATTTTCCACTTTGTAATAAAAATATGGAATAGAAATGTGGTTCTCAACCTCTCGACCCCCCCCCCCCCCTACAAAAAAAATATGATGACTGTACATACAATTTCAATGGGATTTGATTAATTAATGAGTCCAATTCTTTAAAAAAAACCTGAAGCCCTACTACAGATAGCATCTGTATGACACATAAATATAACTGAATTGTTGCTACCATGTCAACTACAGAAGAAAAAAAATGTAATGCCATAAAAAATGATTTGTCTAGCTTCAGGCATGATAAACATTG
>JAVYIG010016804.1:0-29378 GCA_035222895.1 Strongylocentrotus droebachiensis
AGTGAAGTAGATCAATACAAATTATTTCATTCACCTGATATTAAATAATACTAGTATTTCAATAGTCAGAATGCAAACTGTTTATATACTACGTGTTGCTATATACATGTAGGTAGGTCAAGCCACGTTTGTCCTACCTGGCAACAACTAATGTATGCAGTTAGGATCCTGTCTGAAGTACTATTATTCTTATCAGGTGAATAAAATAGCTTGTATCGAGGCACTCGACATAGACTTATGCATAACATATGGTTACATTACGAAAATTGCTCATTAGCGTGTGTACTTTTGCACAAATGAGAGATTATGTGCGCATGGCACGACAGCGTATTCATGAAACTATGTTTTTGGCACGATATGAGTTATTGATCGAATATTAATTTTGCAGAAGCATTGTGAGAATAATCCATAATGTCTAATTTCGTTCCCACACTTACCATTTATGTTTACAAGATAACATTTTTTAAATGGATGTTTCGTATTCTAGGTACCTCGGTATCTTTATGTTCCAACTTCCAACTAATTAAAAATGAGTTACCTTTCCCGATTTCCTCCATTTGCCAAAGAAAAACCAAGAGATCATACCCCCACTGGACAATTAAACCAACTGTTACGTAATGCATAGTAAAGTCATCATTTTGGGCGATCACTTTGCGATGACGTCATCAATTCTACTAAACTTGACAGGTAGTTCTCACGATACACGTGTCTGCACAGTTTCATTGATGTCGGTATAAAGATCGCCATATTTGAGCAAGTTAAACAAAAATCGCACTTTTCTTGAAAACTGCAAATTTGGAGTGCAAATTTCGCACAGTCTGCCAACAAAGTGTCTCGTACATTTCGTCTTTTAATGCAACATGTTTATTTCAAGATGATTACAATTTCATCATGAATCTCTATGACCGAAACGTTAGTGACCTAACTTAAAGCGATGATTTATGTTGACTCCCTGACTCTTCCTATTGCCTCACATATATACATGTATATAATTATTTGTGTAAGTATGTATGCGAGTGTGCGTGTGCACGTGTGTGTGTGGGTGTGTATGCGTGTGTGTGTGTGTGTGTGTGTGTGTGTAAGTTTGTTTACCAGTATCATAAATCGAAATGGCATGTGTTTTTTTTATTTATTTTTTTATAACCAAATTATCAATGAAATTTGTAGGGACCTATTCAGATTCTAAACATTCATTAATAACGTGAGTATTCAGTCAAAGGGGAAAACATATTCTTGAGAACTGTAGTCAGCCAATAGTAGGTTCTCAATATCAAAACCCTCTAGTACATTTAATGATTTCCCGTCAAACAAAAAAATTGACCAGATAATTTTCGTTAAACAAAGTAGATCTAGGCTGATTGGTAACTGGTAAATATATGAATTGGTTTCCTTTAAATTCAGCAAAAATTATCTCAAAATTCATTTTGTTTCCATAAGTCGACTTATCAAAATTATGATTGAAATCATCATGCACGTGCAAGAGCGGATCATTACAGAATGGTGTAAATGGGAGGGTTTTATTTATGAAAGTGGTTTATTGATATACTTCCTGTGTAAAGCATGGTCATTTCCTATTAGATCTTAAAATTAAACGTCGGTTGTTGTTTTAATTGTGATTTCTGTTATATATGCACGGCCATGTTGAAGAACAGCTATTTGGCTGAAGTATGCCACTGTGCTAAACAAACAAAAACGAAACGAAACGTTTCTAGATTATGATGCAGAGCATAGAAAAGAACTAACAGACCATTGTAAATTAATGGAAAAATTAATGGGTGAAAAGAAAATGTATATTCAAGTAGCCTTGGTTCCGAGTAGGGGAGGTCGACTTTAATTCTCCTCGCGGATTCACACCAATGACCATTATGATTGCTCTACCAACCGCCCCCAGACATAACTCATTTGAATAAAAAGCTACCACAGAAATGTTTACCTTTACACTGAAGAGTAAATATCTAATATAATTATCTTAATTCCCACAAAATTATAGCCCATTATAAGACTAATATAGGAATTCTGTTATTACTCGCCCAACAAGCCAAATTGATCTAGTCGTGTGATATAATTCAAAGTAATAATATCCAGATGGTGTGTTCCAAAAAGTTAAACTCGGCAGTTAAACACGGATAAACTATTCTAGTTCTGGGCATATACATCTTCCGACATACTGTACTACGTATTAAAAGAAAGGGAAAAGTATTACCTCTGACATCATTACCTCTGACATTTTTACCTGTGACATTTTTACCTGTGACATTTTTACCTGTGACATTTTTACCTGTGACATTATTACATGTGACATTTTTACCTGTGACATTTTTACCTGTGACGTTATTACCTCTGACATCATTACCTCTGACGTTTTTACCTGTGACATTATTACCTGTGACATTTTTACCTGTGACATTTTTACCTGTGACATTTTTACCTGTGACATTTTTACCTGTGACATTATTACCTGTGACATTTTTACCTGTGACATTTTTACCTGTGACATTATTACCTGTGACATTTTTACTTGTGACATTTTTACCTGTGACATTATTACCTCTGATATTTTTACCTTTGATGTTATTACCTCTGATTTTTTTTTACCTGTGACATTAATTATTACCTCTGATATTTTTATCTCTGATGTTATTACCTGTGACATTTTTACCTGTGACATTATTACCTCTGACATTATTATCTGTGACATATTTACCTGTGACATTTGTACCTCCTACATTATTACCTCTGATATTTTTACCTCTGATGATATTACCTCTGACATTTTTACCTCTGACATTGTTACCTCTTACTTTATTACCTTTGAAATTTTTACCTCTGAAATTTGTACCTCTTACATTATTACCTCTGATATTTTTTACCTCTGATGATATTGCCTCTGACATGTTTACCTCTGAAATTTTTACCTCTGACATTATTACCTCTGATATGTTTACCTCTGATATTATTACCTCTGACATTTTTACCTCTTACTTTATTACCTCTTAAATTTTTACCTCTGAAATTTGTACCTCTTACATTATTACCTCTGATATTTTTACCTCTGACATTTTACCTGGCACCCCTGTTCCATATCATTGACATATAGTATTTTATATTATGCCTTCATCCTATAGTTCATGCTATCTCATTGATGAATGGAGGAAAGCATCGAGACATCAGTATACTTCATTCTCTCCGCTGGATATCTGCCATCATTCATCTTATATTTCTACTCTGAAAGTGAATCTCTAATTAAAATATGTTTGGAGAAATGTTGCTGGATTCATTTACTGTCTGTAGAAGGTGTTTGCAAAGACTTTCAGCAGAAGGTAGGTTTGGTTATATGTTCATTTTCCGATAATCACAAAAAGCTGTTTTATTCAACAGGTAATTGTTTTATTTTACAAGATCGATATTTGAAGATAGTGAGTATCTTGTATGATTACCGTACAGTGCTATATAGTTTAAAGAACTTGCTGTTAGCAGTTCCTTCTAAGAACCAACATATCAATTAAGAGAGCTGATTCAGTGAGGAACGAAGATATTTGTGTTTGTTAGAAGTATAGTCACTAAAGGATGGATCTATACCTATCAACAAGATCAAACTTTCTCGAGACACAAACATTGGTCCATGCAAATGAAGGTTTATGATAAATATCATAGCTTGAGGGTATATTATATGATAAGGCAATCTATGTATCGCACTCTTCATTGTCCTATCGTTTTAAAACATTGTTAACACGGTGTAATTACAAAAATCGATTCATACATTTTATCGATTTAATAATTAATCTAATATGATTTGAAGGGAAATGGTTCACGACTGAATATCAAAACAAAGAGCTATTCGGTATAAGGCCTAACAAAAAATTTGTTGTATTGCCATTTGCGACCAACCTAAAAATTCTTGAAAATCTACGGTCGGCTTTTTTAAAAAGTTTTATTTTTTGTAGTTTAAAAAAAATAAAAAATTATAGCACTCAAAACTGAGAAATTTTCAGCCCAGAGAAGGAGTACAATAACAAAAAAATTATTAAAGGTGAAATTCAAAGAAAATCACAAATATGTCAACTAATGTATGATTAGAAACTGGTAATCTAACAGATGCCATCGTACAAGTTATAGGTCAACTACATATCGGGTGATTTATAAAAAAAAATACAAATACAACCACCTCCATAGCAGCTGGGATATACCAGAGATTCGCCGGTAAAATAATGATGTTTTAATGACGTCACTATATGGACCAACACTGCCCAAGCAGACGACATCCCATAGAGAATGAACATAATTGCAAAGCTATTATTTGTCAAATTATAATAAGTTTAGTGTATATAAATGTAATGGCATGTCAAACCATTCAAAAGGGGATATGACCCGATTCTGATAACTAAAATCTTTTCCTTGTAAATACACAGGATAGGGGGTAATTAACAATCAAAGAAACCAGACTTTCAAATTGAAAACCCCCCGGAATGATTTTAAGGACGGCATTTGTTCCCTCTTGAAACGCCGAACATACCCCGGTGTGTGCAGCTGAATATACAATGGCGTCTTATTTTGTTTACAAGCGACAGATTCCTTTATTTTTATATCGCTGCATTTGTCATCAAAATAAAACCATTCGCGGGGTTAAGAGTGAGGCAATATACATTTAGCCTGACGGTAGTGAAGTAAGAGAAAGAACTCAAGAAAAGATGAAAACACAAGCACTGAAAATGTGTGAGATGTCATGGGGCATCGTCTGCTTGTGCAAGTCATGTCCATACTGTGATCTCACACATCTCAGCAGCGTTCGGAGAGCTCTTCCGGTGCTATGCCGGGGCTGTATTTAAGCGTTTTGTAATTTATAATAATCATTACTTCGAATGTTTCCATGCATTGAATTTTGATAACCTTGTCGAATCAAAGTTTCAACTTTGCAATAGTGAAAATAAATTTAGTTTTTAAAATCAATGAGTATCAACTTAAAAAAAAAAGATTTCCGACCGACCGACCGACTGACCCATGTTTTAGCACCTAAATACAACATATTTTGTGTAGGCCTAAGAGTGATCGTTAAAAATTATATTAATCCCATTGTTGTTTCCTGTACTTTTGGGGTCATATAGAATGGTGTAGTGTGATACTTCAGACCTTTTTTGTTATAGAAGGAAGGAAAATGGCGACCGTATATTTAGGCGTCATGGACCTTGTATGTCTTCAGGTTGGTCGTGACTTCATGACTGCTAATGTATAGCAAACATCTCCGCTATAAATGAACTGAATTGAACTGGAGGTTTTATCTATCTTTTCAATAACAGAAATATAAAAGATAATACAAATGTTCATACTTAAAAAGAAATCATTATGAGCTCATAACATGAAAATTATAAATTAAGTCCTTTTAGTTGAACATCGTACACAATGTGATAGACATTATTTCTTGGGTTATAAATGATGACGAATATCTAATATTACATTACAAATTACAGTAATATTTTACAGCGCTTAATATTCAGTTTCTAAACGCTTTACATTGTTGTAAAATTATTCCCCCGTTACATAACAATGGCAAGGGTAACATTTCAATGTTATAACCCTTTCTTTTACTCAGTGTGTCGACTTTTAACCACGTTTCGACGTAGTCAAAATTCACGTCATTTCGCCGTCATCGCAGTCCTGTCTACGATTCTGCTCTATCATCTGCTGTTATCGACGATCTCATTCTCATACACCAAGCCACCACTAATTATTAAACGAAAAAGTCCACCCGTGTCTACTCTTTCACATTTTATGTTCGAGAGCATGCATGGAAACGTTAACGAGTACGTAATAAATAAAGCAGATGTTTAAGTTTTACGTAAATATGCAGCACACCAGGGGTATTTGCCTTCACACCCCCCCCCCCCCTCCCCTCCCCCCTCCCCTACATAATTCTTCGCACAGAAACCATAAAACGGATGAATAAACGAACATAAAATTATGCATAATTAAGACACGACAAAAGGGAACATGGGGCATATTGTCTCCCAATGATAGAAATGTTGCCACCGAAATGTAGGCCATTACTCAATAATGCTTCAAATACCGTCAATATGGTCATATGGCTATATTTTTAAAGGCACAGGGTGATTTTTATTAGGTATTGTCTAAAAACTGAATTCAATTGGTGCTTCGTCTCAAATACACAACTTTGATCTAGTTCATTTTGATGCCTTAGTTACAACATATCCCCATTTTTTGGTGGAGATGCATGCCGCCCCCAAAAGCCATGACATGGGCCCAGGTGCGTACGCAGGGGGGTGTTTGGGGGATTAACCCCCCCCCTTGAGTTTTTGTTATGTGTGTATTATATGTGTATTTTTTACCAACCCCCCCCCCCCCCCTTTTGTGATTTTTTAAATTTTTTATTACAAAAAAGAAATAAAAGAAAGAAACCAAATTATGCCACTGACTGACCTAAATAAATTGACCTTACCCCCCCCCCCTTGAAAAAATCCTTCGTACGCCACTGCATGTGCCATCCACTTATATTATATAGGTTCATCAGAAAGCGGAGATACAATCAAGTTATACCAGTGTGTTTGTTTACAATCAATTACAGACGAAACGATTATGTCATGATTAATTATTATTATTCATGTCAAAGATACATTTATCTTCTTCCTTATGAAAAAGTTTTAAGTCAGTGGTTTCAAATGTAGTTTACGCAGAGAAGTAATGCATGTTGTAATTCCATTGCAAAGAAACAAACGAAAGGTTAAGACAAAGAGCAATGATGGGTCATAGTTCTTATTTTTCAGTCATCTTTCAACGTGTATGCAACCTTGATTGAGATAGAAGTTCATACTTAGACCCAATGGACAAGGCAATGGGATTGAAAGATACAAATAAAACGAAAACAGAGAGAGGGTTGATGGATTCATTGCATTGATGAATTTAGATAGACCCCAACCTTGTGGCAAAATCAATGTTTACATAGCTTGTTTCGAGTTGTTTTAGTTTGATGGTTCCAGGCTATATCATCACACAATAAGAAAGGGGATAATAATCCTAATTCAGTATGTTGTATAGGATAAATATAGCTATTTTTAGTTGACGAGATTTCACTGGAGGAAATTGGGTTTCCTTTTTAAAAAGAAACGTAATATATAAGTTTCACCCTCCCCCCCCTCCGCCCCTTAAAGCCTTAAAGGAAATAAACCAACGCTCTTCACCAAATCAGGCAGCAGCTAAATAAGTAGGCATAATTTATTGTCATGTTTATAAAAACAAGTTGTGAACTTATACAGCAAAGTTCATTCTACATTAACTGATTATAATGACGACGATCATGATGATGTTGATGTTGACGATGACGACCATCATAATGATGAGTATGGTGGCGATGATGATAATTTCGATTATGGTTGTTATGGTGATGATAACCAAGCTGCTAGTAGGTCAAGACCATTCATTTTCTAAATATCTTGAAAACCTCGTGTTCATCGTTACATTTTATTTTTGTTGATTTGTAGGTCTTCAAATTTTACAAAGCAAATTTGGGTTTTCAACAACAGTGATGCAGAGCGGATTTATCTCTATGCCAACCTTCTGCAAAAGCTTCATTGGAATGCCCATCCACAACACCTTGATAACTTTAGGTAGGTTTTATTTTTGTTTTATAACATCATTGGAGGGAATGTTTCAGTGGCTGTTCTAAGAGAGGGGGCACGTAACACAATTAGGGGGTGTCACAAGCGGCACATCAATAAACCCTGACAACCCTTTTTTCTTTTGGTCACACAATTTGCAGACATGTTACCTCCACCCCCCATCCCAAGAATAATTGCACCACTAGTGTGGTGCATTACATTCTTTTACACACAATTGTTTTTTTTTAACCCAACAACAACAACATTAAATAGAAAAAGGCAAAAGATCGAGTGCTTCCCATCTTGTAATAAGTAAATATAATTTTAATATGTTTTTTGTTTTTTTTTGTTGGGGGGGAGGGGGGGGGGGGGGGGGGGGGGGGCTCGATCATCTTTCTCTCACGGTTGCTCTTATAACTTATTGCCTTCTTCTCAATGTCATCAATTGAAGTATGACTCCCCCCCCCCCCTCTCTTTCTCTCTTAAATCGAGGTATTAATTTAGTCTTTCTTATTTATGGTGGAACAAAATAATTAACATGTAAATAACATGTTCGTTTCTAGACATGAGCTGAATGCAGAGACCAATGTCAGTACAGATCGTGATCTCATCTTGACCCAAACCAATGTCCAGCTTGACCAACAAATGCCATGTTACTTCGACACTAAAAAATCAATGCTGAAGTATCCACACTTCGTGGCTACCAAGGATTTCATGTCTACATTGCCGAAGGTATGATCATTACTTTCAATCTTGGAGTTTGAATACTTTAAATCTTTCTCGTAAGCCCATGTTTTAGTTGAGAGATTATATATAGTGTAAGATGATTGACCAATGCACCAACAATTCGTATTGGGAACATTTGGGCAATTCCAAGGAAATAGTTCACTTGCCAAAAATCATAAAATTGGTCATAACTCTAAAAAAATGTTCGGGTTATGTGACCATGACAAATTTAGTATCAAAGACCACGCCCACATGTACTTGAATATTAATAAATATCTCAAATTTGCAGTTGATTTTTAAGATTCTAAGAAAGAAGATGTTTCAAATCTATTTCTCTTTTTGTGCGTTTAGGAATCACCATTAAAGGGGAAACGCTACGAGAAGTGTGCTGTCATAGGAAACAGTGGATCATTGCAGAAAAGTAACTGTGGTTCACAGATAGATGGCGTGGACTTCGTATTCAGGTATAAGAATCAAGCTTTACCATTCGAATATTCTAATACCACAAACACATATTTATTTTCATTTAAGTTATGACAATAGACTATTAGTGCATAGTATTAATCAATTAACAAAGCATTGTAGATCGATGCTACCTTTTGATATAAGCGATCATGTCAATGACTTAATGTATGGTCAATGAAATTTCGTGTTGGATTTGTCGTTAAGTACATTTCTTGTAACCTTTGCGACCACGTCATATTTAGTTGCAGCATGCATATAATAATTATGCATTTATTTTGGAGCTGACGTTTTACAAGTAAAACAATCTTACAATGTAAAATATATCAAAGAAATAGGGCCGATATGAACAGAAATAAACATCAATTTTTTCAGCACCCCCTCCTTTTCAGCAAAAGTCCGGTGTGTAAAGTCAATACGGGTAGACCTTTTTCTTTTGTTACGACCCGGAGAGTTTGGGAACACGCATGGTATCCCTCCGTTTACGGAGTGGGGGGGGGGGGGGGGGGGTTCGTCTCTTCTCATATTTTGTTAATGTCAGATGAATCAGTATTATTATACTAAATTGGTCTAATATATATTGTGATATTATTTTGGTCAGTAATTATTTTCATGTTGGTCTGTCATATCATTATGCTAAGTTGTGTTGTTTTTGTTTTTATTTTAGATGTAATGGAGCACCCTTGGAAGGTTTTGTAACGGATGCTGGGAATCGAACAGACTTACTTACTTTCAATCCTAGTATACTATATAAGCGGTAAGTCACTTCTTCTTTTTTAGTGTAAGAATAAAAACATTTACTGGGAACTGTGCAGTTTTTCTGTTTATACATACACACTCAAGGACTGAAATAATGTATACCGAGTCATATATGGTTCATATCCATATGACGCGTTCTTAATATGTTATAAGATTTCATACATCTCGACTGAAAATTGTTTAATAGATGATATCCTCTATAAAGTAGGACCCTAAACATGTGTATGTACGAACAAACTGAGTTCATTTACATGTTAGTATTGAAACAATAGAATACATGATTATGATAGTCTAATTTCAGTAATTATCACATGTTCATTAATTCGTTACTAGCTACATGACGTCTAAAATTACACTGGTATTCCCTATACGCAATGAAGTTCAAAGCCAGGGACCGGCTTCGATTTCCGGCAGAGACATTTTTCTACCTTTGCATAAATATTAAAAAGGGAGGAGACAGCAATCGGGAACTTTGATAGAGCTATACGCACCATCAATCTTTTATGTTCGTTTTTTTATAACAAATTGTGTATTTATTTACAAGAGTGCTGAAAATTTGAATTTTTCGACGCTCTTACATAGCATCGTTATCATATGCATTGTATGTACCCTCAGTTCTTCTAATCATCTGTTGTTCAAGTTGCGTTTTAATTAATTAAGTTTGCAGTGTTTGAGCATCTTCTTTGACTCTGTATGATCTTGTCTTATTAGATTTGGTGGACTCGTGAACGAGAGTATGATCAAGTCCTACATAACCTTCATGAAGCAGTACGATAGCATGATATGGTATCCATGCTTTGGCTCCAGACAATTAGTTGAACCATGTATCAAAGCTATTAGCTATCGTGACCAGGTAGATTCTCGACTCGTCATTGGTCACCCTTCACATTACGTCAGTATATGGGAGTTCTGGAAGAGGCGTGGTCTAAGGAAAAAACCATCGACAGGTAAAGCTTAATATTCTCACCATCGATAGTTACTTCATAGTAGTGATTAACAATTAACATCATCATCAATCATCATCATATAATAATACTTGTTAAACATGTAGTCATCTGACAACATTTAATCATACTCGGGGAAAAAATACAGTACTTGTAAAGGATTAAGGGCAAGAGAAACCAAAGAATGCCCAATACAAATATACAAAGATACAATTAACAGAAATAACGGTTTCTGAGAAGAAAAAATTGTCGTAGTTTTGAAATATAATCCTTTATTTGGTGGAATATTTCATTAGTTTTTAAATAATCTCGAAGGAGGCGTTTGCCTATCCCCCATCACCCCTCCCCGTTTTTAAGAGACTCTGTTTAGCACACATATTGTACTATTTCCTTTCTTACGATATGTATTTTCCTCGGCATAGTTCTACAAGTTATTGAGAAATGAGATACCATATTATTACGACTTCAAGCCTAGACAGATAGAAAGATAAATGGTATTGATCGATTCCTTTCCATGTATCGCAGTTAAAAGTAACTGAATTGCACATGAATAAAAAATTGATGGAAAAAACAAGTATACATTTCAAGAGATATCACGGTTACAAGTAACTGAATTGCACATGAGTAAGTTGTTGGAAAAGACAAGTATACATTTCAAGACATATCACACTACAATCTACATAATTAGCGTGTACATGATACCATTAATCTTATACAATATTATTACAACTAAAAAAATTGAGTTAAAAAAGAAAGAGAGATGAAAAGATTCAGAGAGATGGGAAAACACGAGATAGAGAGAGAGAGAGAGAGAGACAGACAGAGAGAGAGAGAGACAGAGAGAGAGAGAGAGAGAGAGAGAAAGGGTGAGGGAGGGGAGGATAAAGTGAAGGGGGCAGAAAGCAAGAGAGAGAAAATTGGCTCTTAGTAACAACGATTATGTACATACTGATAAAATACAAAGATACATTGCAAAACAAAATATGAACAGTATAAGGTGAACGCGTGAAATATATAAATATGCATCGAATACTTCATGTCATCAAATGATACATTGAATAACTGTGTAATATATCAGACCTCAGATTTATGAATGAATAATATACTATATTAAACATAAACATAAACATGTAATAAATAAAGAAATTTGACAATTGAATTTGTTTCAAAGTATAATAAAATCATAGAAATCTTTTGTTATACAAACGGATATGATCCAAACTGATGATGATATTACATGCAGTTTTTTTGAATCCAATGCAAGTACCTTGCAACAATATGATGAAAATGATGATCAAATTACAATAAATTGTAATTATTGTACCGAAAAGCAATTCTTTGATATGGTCTGTGGTTCAGAGAGTAATGAACTTGCTTTAATTCACTTGAATATACGTAGTATGTGTAAGAATTTTGAAAATTTCAGTGTTTTCACCAAGCGTATATCAGGATTCACAGCAATAGGTGTTTCTGAGACCTGGTTTCCTTCTGAATTCGATACTAGCTTATATTTAATTCCTGGTTATAATTTGGTTTCTAATAATAGACGAGATAAAAGAGGTGGAGGGGTGGCTTTATACATTCCATCTGTGATGGATTATCAAATATGTCATGAGCTTACCATTATGAATGATGTGTTAGAAACTATATTTGTTGATGTTTTCATACCAGGAAAACGTAATGTTGTTTTAGGTGTCGTTTATAGGCCGCCACAAAGTAATCTAAATCTCTTTATAGATGAGGTACAAAATATTCTGTCAAATCCATTACTTAATAACAAGACAATTTTTCTTATGGGTGATTATAATCTGAACCTGCTCACTTGCGATGGAAATAGCTGTATTGATGACTTTTTGAACCTGTTGGTGTCCTTTTCCTTGATGCCTTTGATCACTAAACCTACAAGAGTGTCTGAAAATTCCTCTACTCTCATTGACAATATCTTCACTAATTTGCAACCCTTTCCAGACGCTGGCATCATAATTTCTGACCTATCGGACCATTTTCCTATTTATGCCAAGATGCCATTGAGCAAACCCTCTTTCATTACTAGGCAAAATAAACATGCCCGTAGGAGCAATCCCGAAAATATTGCAAAGCTTAAGGAAGCCCTAATTGCAACTGACTGGAGTGATGTTTTACTTGATCAAAATGTTGATAGCTCTTTTGAAAACTTCTTTCGAAAATTTATATTGCTGTATGATGAGAATATACCTATATGTAAAAGAGATAGTGGAAATCACAGGAAGATCCCCCGAATGCCATGGATTACAAGATCGATATTGAAATCGATCAATAAGAAAAATAAGCTATATTATAAATACAAGACAACTAAATCAGAACAGTCACGCTTGAATTACACTAGATATCGGAACACCTTAACTACAACATTACGTGTTTCAAAGAAAAATTACTATTCCACTCAGTTTCAGGCAACCTTGAATGATATAAAAGGAACATGGAAGGTAATCAAAAATATTTTTAAAAGCAACAGTAAAACATCCAGCATAAGATCTCTGCAAATTGATGGAGAATTAGTAGATGATACAAAATCTATTGTTGAAAAGTTCAATAATTATTTTTGTAGTATCGGTCCGAATTTGTCGGAGGGTATTCCAAATTGTGATAAATCATTCCATGACTTCTTGAAAGAACCTAACCAGCAAAGTTTGTTTTTAATGCCAACAAATGAAGTAGAAGTACTCAGTATAATGCATTTTTTGAAGATTGGAAAAAGCCCAGGCTGTGATACTATCTCCAACAGTCTAGTTAAAAACTTAGCAGTAGAAATCGTACAGCCATTAGTGCATATATTTAATCTTTCACTGACAAATGGCATTGTACCCAGGGAGATGAAAGTGGCAAAGGTTGTCCCAATTTTTAAGAAGGGTGACCCAAAACTATTGACGAACTACCGACCCATTTCCCTATTAACAACTTTCTCTAAAATTCTTGAAAAACTTATCTATGTGAGAACTGTAAAGTTTCTCAATTCTAGTAAAATATTTTCCAACTTTCAATTTGGCTTCCGTGAGAAACATACTACCACCCATGCTATACTGCACTTTATCAATAAAGTTTCTTATGCTATGGACAACCACATGCACACACTTGGAATATTCTTGGATTACTCTAAGGCATTTGATACAGTAGATCACAAAATATTGTTATGTAAATTATCCCATTACGGGGTCAGGGGTGCTGCCCTGGATTGGTTCAGGAGCTATTTAGCTGACAGACAGCAATTCGTATCCATAAATGGTTTTGATTCAGAGTTACAAAATGTCAGCTGTGGAGTCCCACAGGGATCACTTCTTGGTCCTCTTTTATTTATTCTTTATATAAATGATTTTCAATATTCTTCTGATGTATTATCCTTTATTTTGTTTGCAGACGATTCAAGCATATTTTTTTCACACAAAGATGCACAAGTTCTTGTGCAAACAGTTAACTCAGAGTTGCGCAATATTACCTCATGGATTCATGCTAATAAACTGTCTCTTAATCTTACAAAAACCAATTATATGATATATAGCAATTCGCTCAAGATGTTGCCCGGTGACATTATGTTCAATGGTGTTCTGATAGACAGGGTAACATCAACTAAATTTTTAGGTCTTTATATCGACGAACAATTGAAGTGGAAAACTCATGTAAATAATCTATGCAAAATATTATCAAGGAATACTGGTGTAATTCGTAGGTTGAAGTCTACTCTTCCTAAAAGCATATTACTAATCTTGTATGCAACTTTAATTCTACCTTATATTAATTATGGTGTGCTTGCTTGGGGCAAATCTCTAATAACACAATTAGATAAAATATTCTTGGCTCAAAAGAGGGTAATAAGAACAATCTGTAATGCTGACTTTCGTGCTCATACAAATCCTCTTTTTTATCATCATAGGATTTTAAAGGTAGAAGATATGTATTATATGCAATTGGGTTCCTTAATGTATGATCTCAACTCAGGTGTACTGCCACTGGCATTAGCCAAGATTTTCAAGAGAAACAATCAAATTCACAATTATGCCACAAGAGGTGCTTCTGCATTCCACTTACCCCATGCAAGGACAAAGTTTACTCTCAACACTTTAGTTTGCACTGGACCAAGGTTTTGGAACACTCTTGACTCAAGCATTAGCCATTCTGTCAGTATATCTGTCTTCAAACGTAAACTGAAATTGTACTTATTGAATAATTACTTAGTTGTTTCTTAATCTGTAGTGTCGTGATTTATATTTGAACTTAATCCATTCCCCAATTTACTACTGTATAGCAACTGCCGACTTACCTTTTCCTTTTTCTTTCCTTTCTCGCCTGTAGCTAGCTTTCAGTTTACAGTGAAAGTATATATATATATATATTTTTTCTTTCTCCCCCCACTCGAGCTCTCCCTCTCTTTCCCACTCCCGCCCCCTCTCTTCATTTCTATATCCCACATTATTATCACTCTTATCTCCCCCTTTTGTACATAGTCTCTTCTCCCCACCCATTTTTATTACTCAGTTAAACCATGTGTATAATCATATGGTTATTGTTTATAGTTATTTGTTTTAGTACTTTAGCGCCTTTGACAAACATTTCTTGTATTAATCTATTATATAACCAGGCTGTTCTTGTTGTTTATGTTATTGTTTTTGAGGGACCTGACCTCTACAAGCTAAGCTTTAATTAGGTCTCCTCGTCTTTTCTTCTTTTGTTTTCTCATGTAAATGCATTGTGTGAACTTGATTCTTATAAATGTTCCTCTTATATACTTTGCATGTTATACATTTGTTAAATTGTATTACATTTATGTTGGAAGAAAGACAAATAAACTTGAACTTGGATCGAATCTGGGATTGGGCTATTCTGCATACGTTCAGTTTTGCTCCTGGGTTAAGGGATCTTGTAAGTCCTTCGCAATGTTCTATTGTGTACTATTTTTGGAGTAAATTGTTTGAAAGGGTCTGTGTATGATAAATTTTTCTTAAAAAAGGTAACACATAAGTGATTTCGACGACTTTCCAATGTTTGTAATTTCGATTGAGTAAGAGCGGTTGCATAACTATGGTAATCCTTTCTGAAGATAATCCTCAAAGCACGTTTTTGTAATCTTTCTATATAATATCTCCTAGAGGGGTTGTCTGTGTGCACCAGTGAGGCCTCCGCTCCAAACTTGAGTTGCAATTTCAAGGATTGGGCGAATATAGCCAATGAAAATAGTAATTAGATCTTCATGTGAAAGGCCGAACTTCCCTAAAGAACGGAGCATATATAGTTTTGCATTGGCTCTTTATTCAATATCTCTGACATGGGCTTCCTACTTCAAATCACTTTGTATGGTGATACCAAGTAATTTGACCAGTGTCACAGTTGTATTGTTGTAAGAACATCATTTTCGAGAATAATGGAAGACTGATTGACTGGTTTTCTAGAAAAGCAAATGTTCATTTTAATACACTTTGTAGGATTCAATTAATCTATCTGTAAATCTAGATATTAACTATCCAGATATTAAATGTATAATGAAAACGTACGTACATAATACTGTGGACACCGCGGGTAAAACGATATTATTTCCTGCATCGAAAATTCATTGGTTTTTGATTGGCTGAGAGCTCTTTACGCGACCAAAAATATTTCAACCATTTTAAGGTTGCTCTGAAAAGATACTGTTTGAGAGTACTATTTGGGAGAAGAAACACTAATTAGGAGTTGAACAACAAACTTAAAATGTTTTTATCATAAAATGGTATTGGAATGTTTAACAATTATTTTGTATTTGAACTAATTCAAATTGTAAGATTCTATTTGTTATTTTTTATTTTTTGTTTACAAATTTGTTTAAATTTGTTTAAATTTTAAAATATATACCCTGCCTTCTTTTTGAGGTACTGGTTAAAACTATGGGCGTCGGTGGCTCCAATAGTACTATTGGAGTCACCACTTTGCCCATATTTTTAACCAGAATTAATCTCTCAAGACACGGCTATTGAGTGTTATCGTTCTATATTTATTAGCAAGATAATAAGAGTTATCATCTGTTTTGTATTACAGGTCTGTACCTGGTTAGCCTAGCTGCTACTCTGTGCAATGAGATTCATCTCTATGGGTTCTGGCCTTTCCCAATCCAGCTACGTGAAGGAAGAGTCCAAGAAACACCTTATCATTACTTCAATAACCTTCCTTTCACAAGTCACCATAGTTCTGATTCAGAGTTTAGATTACTCTTACAAATGCATATGCTAGGGACTGTAAACCTTCACATAGGAACATGTACGCAGTGATGAATCACTTTAGGTTGTATGTCTACACTCATCGACCATTATAGCTCCATATGGTGTTATAATGGCTTTGTAAACATCACGTTGACAATACCGTCAACAGCTAGGAAGCCGTATAGACACCTATCAACGAATTGACACCATTATTGGAATTGTTTGTAACCATTTCGTTGACATTCGTTTTAAAGAATACAGCAGAAAACACTCTGATCCCAGTCTCAATTCAACACGATTAGATTGATCTCGAACTGATCTGGTAGCATTTGAAAGTGAGATGATGTGGTCTCATGGAAATGTTGCAGAAATGAAGTACGGGGTTCGAATCCATTTTGCATTTCGTTGACAATGCCTATCGGGAAGTTTTAAAGAGACCTATGAATGCACTGAAAATATCAATAACGACAATAATTAAATAATATGATGACAATTTAGCCCAATCTCAAGAAAATTGCTTTTAAAGAATACAGCAGGAAACACTCTGATCCCAGTCTCAATTCAACACGAATAGATTGACCTCGAACTGATCTGGTAGCATTTGAAAGTGAGATGATGTGGTCTCATGGAAATGTTGCAGAAATGAAGTACGGGGTTCGAATCCATTTTGCATTTCGTTGACAATGCCTATCGGGAAGTTTTAAAGAGACCTATGAATGCATTGAAAATATCAATATAACGAAAATAATTAAATAATATGATGACAATTTAAAGCCCAATCTCAAGAAAATTGCTTTTAAAGAATACAGCAGGAAACACTCTGATCCCAGTCTCAATTCAACACGATTGTATAAGATGTAATTGTATATCAGTCTATTTTGTGTGTTATAGCGCTTAAAGTAACGTTTGTATTATTATTATTATTATTATTTATCTCGAACTGATCTGGTAGCATTTGAAAGTGAGATGATGTGGTCTCATGGAAATGTTGCGGAAATGAAGTACGGGGTTCGAATCCATGTTGCATCAATAACTTCCCGATGGCAAGACTTTACAGTACTCTGCATTTGTCACTCAACTCACTAGGTGAGGTTAATAGGTACCTGGTAGATATTAATATTTTAAAATACTGGAGCGCTGAAGTGGTCTTTAATAATGCTATTCGCCATGATAAAAAAATGAGACGCCGGGAGTGGCATTTCACCAGACATGAAAGGTATACAAGAACCCATTATTATTGTTTGATATATTATTACATCATTCATCCACATTCGAACAGTTTTAAAAGATCTCTCTCTTTCATCAATTGCATACCTGGGGGGGGGGGGAGCACAATTTTTTGTTTGGTTCCAAAAATTTCGCAACGACTCAAGGGGGGGGGGGGGTAAGGTTACTCTTTTGGGTCACCCTTTTGCACCAAAAACAAAGTGAGTGGGGGGGGGGGGGTTCCATAAAAAATCACACACATCACATACAAAATTTGCGGTGGAGGTTCAACCCCCCCCCCCCCCCCCCCCCCTGCTGCGTACGCGCCTGCGTGTACTAATAATATAAGGTACTGGCATTCATCGAAATACGAGAATATTCCATTTTTGGCCAACAATTGAAAACTTGGCTTCAATAACATTCTTGCCAGTATTT
Source organism: Strongylocentrotus droebachiensis (assembly GCA_035222895.1). Taxonomy (NCBI): domain Eukaryota; kingdom Metazoa; phylum Echinodermata; class Echinoidea; order Camarodonta; family Strongylocentrotidae; genus Strongylocentrotus; species Strongylocentrotus droebachiensis. The sequence continues at coordinate 18,343 of JAVYIG010016804.1, forward strand.
TCAAATATCTTAGAAAAATGTTTTATGATAGACTGATATATTTTTCGAACCAATGTTATTTATTTGCAGATAGTCAATACGGATTTAGAGCTGGTCACTCCACATCCTCTGCACTAATTTATTTTGTTTTTAAAGTTTCAAATGCGTTAGATAATAAACAACGGTTAAGAATATTTCTCGATGTTAGTAAGACATTTGATACGTTGCGTCATAAAATTCTCTTAGATAAATTGTTCCAATTATGGAATATGTTTTGTTAAAATGGTGTGAAAGCTATTTAACAAACCGAAAACAATATGTTCTTCTTAATAACATTAAATCTGATTTTAAAACTATAGGATGTGGACTACCTCAAGGCTCGATATTGGGACCGTTATTATTTCTTGTATACATGAATGATATTACTCAGGCTTCACAAATATTGCAGTGTATGAGGATGATTCAAGTTTGTTTTTGTCTGATAACGATTTAAATAGATTAGTGACATGAAATAATGAGCTTCTGAACATTTCTCAATGGTTAAATATTAATTAATTAATCTTAAATGTAAAGAAAGCTAATTACATGATTTTCACAAACAAAAACATTAGAACTGATGATATAGAAGTAAAATATTAAAGGAAATGTTATACAGTGTTGTAATTCATTGACATTTTTAGGTATTCAAATTGATTATAAAATGTCATGGCACGTTCATATTGAAGAAATTTGTAATAAAGTCTCGATCGAAAGTAGTTGGTATTTTACATAAATTAAAACAATTTCCTTATAAGATTTTATCAATGATATTCAAGGCATTATTTTTATCACAATTGAATTATTGCAATATTGTTTGGGTAAATTCAAATGATTATTGTATGAATAGATTATGTACATTATAACAGAAGGCAATACGTATTATCTCAGAGCCTATTTTTCTTCGTTTTAAATGTTTTAATGTATTTGAATTGAACGATTATAATATTGACATATGTCTGTGTTTTTTTTATGTCAAAAAGATATTTTCCCCATACTCGTTCAAACAAATTTCATATTTTGAAATACATTCATATGGCAACCGTCACATTCTCATAGACCACTTAATTAAAATTCTGTCTCTAAAAGTTTTTTTTTTTTAAATGACCAATTTTATGGAATGAAATACCTCCTCATGTTTTCAGTTTCAGTTTCGGTTTATTTTCATATTTCACATGTTGTATAATACATCATTACATTTGGCATGTTACATTTTTGTACTCATTTTAGGATGCGTTTATACAAACAAAAAGAATAATACATAAGACTTAAGTTGTATAAAGCAAGAAATATGATGGAGCCTAAAGAGAAAGCAATGCTTGTAGGTCATAGGCTCCGGAAGTTATAACAATGATAATCTTGTGTATATGTAAAATCAAGCCCAACTTTAAATACATTTCAACAGAGATACAAGCAATTACGTTTCATGTGAATACCATAAAATTATTCGTATATATATGCAAACAGGTGTTATTAACGTGTTAATTGTAATAGATAAGGGTAACATTCTTTATTATGTCATAAGGCACGAGCATCACATAAGACTTTAATGTTATTTCTTGCCGGTTTCCTCATTCGTATATATAATTGTATTTTGTGTTTATCTTTCGTTATGTTGTTTGTATGTTCTTTACTTATCTGTAAATATCATTGTTATAATTATGCATGTTTTTATATGACGAATGGAATAAAATTAACTTAAAAATTATGTATTATTATATTCAGAAGAGTCAACCTGTCAAGCCCACAATACTAAACATGCTAAAAATAATGTACATTTCCTATGTGTTATAGTCTATGATAAATAAAATACATTAAACAAAATCAAATAAAATCAAGTTAAATCAACCAAAGTTAATTACCTCTATCAGATCAAACCATGCTATTCAAATAAATCCCCAAGTCAGCTGGATTTCATCCCAGAAAGTTTAGCTCATGGATCAAATTCTGGCATAAAGTATTATGGCTGTACATTACTAAAGGGTCACTGTGGCAAATATTCATTTTTAGACATTGCTTCAAAGACCAACGTTTATATCACTGCCCCCAAAATGATTTCTTTATAAAGTTAATGTGACCTTTATGTAAGAGCTCGATTTAAAGGCACACTGTCCTACTTGCTCCCTCTATATAGAAAACTTCCCCAATCGGTGCCTGTTGGTCCCCAATGATCCTCTTTTTCTTATGTTAAATGAGAGCTGAGTTAATGAGAAAGCCACCTGTCACAGTGACCTCGCTGGGTGGTCTAAGGCTCTTCTGGATGAAGTAGTAAAGCCTGCCTTTAAAAGTCAATTCAACTTCACACATTGTAAATCATGATCATACCAAAGTATAGTCTGTTGACATATTGCAATTTCCAAAGCATGATAGAAGTATCTCTTCTTTTATTTACAAGCGAACACTGATTTGGTCCATTTTTCTTCATTACAACTATCACACATCTTTCTACTATAAATATATATCATTTGTCAAATGAATTCTTTTTTTTTAAAGGCAGATACACACTGTAATACCCATTCTAGAAGTAATCTCCTCGGACTACAATCTCATAGTTGCCTAAAGAACAATGAATGTATGTCAAGTTAATAAATGTATATTATAATCCAACATACATATATAACCATGATTTAAAAATATACAAATAAGAAAATAAATAAAACAAGATACTGTAGCTTTGAATTGGAAATGCCATCTCCTATTTATTTGTTATGTTTTGTCATCATTGACAACATAAGAATAACACTGTAGTACATGCGTATTTCCTTAAAAATGGCAAATATCATTGATGTAAACTGTTATATCAGAATTTAAAACCACGACCTATCTTTCAACATAATACATTATTCAGAGATAAATTAATTAAAGCAACATACTAAAATTAATCTGATACATATATATATAATTTTTTTTGTATAAACACGTATATGCTTTATATAATCTATATAGGACGGTGGCAAGATACTAAATACAGATTTCATAAGTACTGGTGTATACTGGTAATTGAATTTGAATTTGAATTTATTAATAACAAAACAACAACATAACACAATGTTACAAATGTATTCAAGTGGGTAACAAAATAACAAAAATATCCATGTACATGAGTTGCAAAGAAAAAGAAAATATCCATAGTTGAACTATGTGTACAAATTAAATTAATTATATACCATGTCATATCAAAACCTGTGAATTAGCTATAACATAATAATACGTAGAGATTTGTGGCTGGAATTGAAATTCACAGAATTCCAATAGCGTGATTCAAATAAAGGATATTTTTAAACTTAAAAACTTAAAATGTTGTTAAAGGGAGATCCAAAAGTTAGCACGAGTGCTAGTCGGGATTGGTTCTCCAAGTTTCTAAAACTGTATGCAAATTCATATTGATATTTATTTTGACTTAATATCATATTATTTGATCCTCATGATTCATCTCTGCTAAGGAGTTTAATTCTGAGATTTTGAAAATTTTGAAAATTATAGAAAAGATAGGGGAGAACAGGTGAAGTGAGACATACATAATGATGCAACATTTTTTATATTTTGTAACTTTGTAAATATTTATTGTTGCCTCTCAATTTTTATATTGAATGTACTACAGATACTGGGCTACATTATTACATTCAAGACGTCATCACAAAATCTTTAGTTTTTATGCAAGTAATCATTCAAAAAGAGGTCTTCAATGGAGAGAAGTGGGCAATATGCAAATACCAAAGATCACTCTAGATGTATTTGTAAACACTGACAATTAAGACCTCTTGTACAATTTCAATAATGTGTACATTATAATGAGTTTCCACTGTAAAAGAAGAATTACTTTTTCAGTTATATGTTCATCCTGTTCTCCCTGATATGACCCACTAATGCAAACAATAGTTTGTCAACTGTAATCATAGTAACAACTGTCATCACAGACTATATATAGTAACATATAATTGCAATTTCCAACTATGATATTATTGCATTGTATTATCGAGAACAAATTCTTTGAGTTTGCTAATATTGATCATTTTAGGAGCGCTAAAGACAAAAAGTACAATAGTGCTTACAAAATTACAGAATGTGGAGAGAAACATAAAATTCATAGATTCATGAAATTAGGTAAATCACATTAAAGATAAACTTTAGTTCTGGTAAAAAAAGAAAATTAATTCTCACAGAATCAAACGAAACTTACACTGAATGTTCAAAGATAACAAATAAATGACATGTGCCAAACAATTTTCGAAGAAAATGTGTACTGGCTGAGTAATGAGCATAGAAAGACTGGGCCAAATTTATTATGATTTTGATGACTCCATAACCTTGGAGTGCACACCAATACTTACATGCTACATGATCAACTTTTTCTGATCCATTCCACACCTTTTCTTTCACGATGCAATCGCATTACCAGAACTCACCTTTATCTTTAAGTTACTGAGGGAAAAAGTTTGCTTTTAAGGGATCTTTTGAAAGAGGCAAGACATGTCGATTCTCTGATGGAAAGTGCGAAATCCTTAAATACCATTAGATGTAAGATTGTTGGATTAGGAGTGTACACAACAAGAACAAGAATAGTTTTACTAGAAAAGACATTTCCTGCTGAAAGTGAATAGTTCATTTTTTATTCCTGACGTCACGAATAGTTGACCTTTCCCTAGGGGAACAAGTAAACTATTCATTTTCTTGGAACCCCCCCCCCCACCCTGAAACTGGCAAAATTCAGCAATTTACGATGAGCTTCATAAACTGCACTACACTACTGCAGTACCTGTATAGCGCTAGCTAAAATATATTTACATTCTTCAATGTTTCATTTGAGCCGTGCAATTTTTTTAAACTTTTTTGTTAAATGTGATGTGAATGTGAGTACGGTACATGTTATTACAAAAGTGTCCAAGATATGATACAGGTGGAAGGATATAAAACAAATATACAATGACTCATTCTCGGAACAAGCTAAAACTATTGGCACTCAGAAACATCAATATTACTTCTTGATGTATCATCGATGCAAATATATTTAGCTAGATCCTCAAGCGTCATTGTAAATTTGTGTACAGTATGAAAATAGAATGGACACATTTCAAAATGAAATATATGTATACATGTGCATGTTAGCGAATATTGAATAGCATGATACTGAATTGAAAAGAAAAAATTACAAAACCTGACAGAAAAACATTTTTGTTCCATCTAAGATTAGAATGAGTGTGAAAGATTGTGGAATTGATAAATAAAAATGAATTATTAACATGATAGGAAGATATATATTTATTGCCAATCTGCAAACAAAATCACCAGCAGATAGCTAAACAAGTCAGATAAGGAAATTGTATTGTCATAACTCTATAAACATGTGCCATAGAAGCAGTTACTTGCAGCAGGGAAAAGTAATACTGCGACTTCTGAACCCTACTAGCATAGTACTGTATTGGAAAAATTGAAAATTTATGTTTTATGAAATGATGATACAGAAACCATAAATGAATAAATCAAATAAGATCAAACATTTGACAATTCCCACCTAGATAGGAATGCAACAAAAGCTTTGGGACATTGACATAGGTAAAAAAAAAAAAAAAAAAGTATGTTTCTCACTTCATACAGGCAGTTGATACACTAATAGAATATATCTTATTGTGACTTCATGTGGCATTTCATCATATTCATACAAGAATGATCTATAATGGATTAATCGGAGTGGAATAACGAAATAAATCAGAACCCAGGTGTCAGTCTCAGTGTCACAGTACTGCTACAGCTGCCTCACAACGACCCACAGTCATTTGACCAAGGTCAATCCAGATGTCAGTCTCGGGGTCACAGTACTGCTACAGCTGCCTCACAATGACCTACAGTCATTTGACCAAGGTCAATCCAGATATCAGTCTCGGGGTCACAGTCATGCTGCAGCTGCCTCACAATGACCCGCAATCATTCGACCTAGGTCAATCTAGATGTCAGTCTCGGGGTCACAGTACTGCTACAGCTGCCTCACAACGATCCACAAGCATTCGACCAAGGTCAATCCAGATGTCAGTCTCGGGGTCACAGTACTGCTACAGCTACCTCACAACGACCCAGTCATTCGACCTAGGTCAATCTAGATGTCAGTCTTAGGGTCACAGTACTGCTACAGCTGCCTCACAACGACCCACAGTCATTTGACCTAGGTCAATCCAGATGTCAGTCTCGAGATCACAGTACTGCTACAGCTGCCTCACAACGACCCCCAGTCATTCGACCTAGGTCAATCCAGATGTCAGTCTCGGGGTCATAGTACTGCTACAGCTGCCTCACAACGACCTACAGTCATTCGACCAAGGTCAATCCAGATGTCAGTCTCAGGGTCATAGCACTCCATAGTGTCCAATGTAGGTGGGGCAGTATTTGGTCTGCTTGATCCTTTGCCGCCTACCACATAAAGTTTACCATGTGCTACAGCCACTCCAGCACATGCTCTAGGCATTATCATAGACTTCACTTTCATCCACTTGTCCTAAGAGAGTAAAAATCACGGTATTATAAGACTGACAATAACCAATTAAAAAGAAACGTTCCTATGAGAATAACATTGAGAGTTATAGTATGGAAGGCCATATGTACAGAATCTAAGCTAACTTTTTTAAGTTCCACTTTTAGTCTCCCTTCAAAATAAATACTTCAGTATTTCCATTTTACTTTTACTCACTTTTTTTTTTTTTTTACGAACTAAGACCCATCAATGTCTATTCTTTTTGCTATGGTAAGGCAATTTACAGAACTCGATCGGGCTTGACAATGAAGAAGTAAGAACAAAGAGTTGAAGACGGAGAAAGAAAGGGGGGAGATGGTGCACAGAAGGATCTTATAGTAAGACAAAGTACTAAAGGATCTGCCTGTAGCTCTAAAAGTTGTTACTAGGGAAGCATCAATTTTCATGTTATTTACAATATGAACTGCAGGTTCTCAGTAAGTTTCAGTCTCCACTTGTTCTAGTTCTAGCTGTATCTCAAGGTCATTAGCAATGTTACCCCGATGGCCTCAGAGCTTTTGGAGATAGATAGATGATAGGAACTGGACTCACCTCTGATAAAGAGTACCTTTCAACCGATGATAGGACATTCTTTGATGAGTTGTACCCTCCTACAACATAGAAGGCGTCGTCTAATACAGCCATTGCACACTGTGATCGTCTTGTACGCATGCTAGCAAGCTGAGTCCATTCTTTTATGACAGGATTGTAGCTCTCCACAAGCCTCAGTTCCGTACCCGTATCAGAAGCTCCACCAGCTAGGTATACTAGACCTACGTGCAGTATCAATAGAAAGCAAAAAGGGCAGAAAATGGTACCAAGGTCGCCAAGTCTGAAACAGTTGAGAAAACTGTTATCAGTTTGTTTTCTTTGGCTCTCTGCACAGTTGCAGTTATGCCCAACATGCATTTTTGCACAAAACAATCGTCAGCAATTTGAGGGCTGCTTTGAGAAACACTTTGCAAAATTACAATTTCTGGGGGGTGTTTCACAAAGATTCTACGTTGAACTTATCTCTAAGTTGGACTTAAAAATTATGGAAAGCCATTGGCATCTTTGAAAATATTTTGTAAATGTTATTTTAAAAGGCTTAAAATGTTGATTCAAATCATTCACATTTTCTGTTATAATGCAAGATTTCTTGTTCTTGATGTGAAATTTATGAAAAGTCTAAATTACTTGAATTTTTGGTTTTGAATGTATTTTATTTTAATGCTTCAAATGGCTCTCCATATTTTTAAAGTCCAACTTAGAGCTAAGTGCAACTTATGATCTTTGTGAAACACCCCCAGGTCTTGATTAGCTCCATGGCAACCCTTTGAATACTGGTATAGATTGATATTGCACTAGAAACAGACAGATAATTTTGAAACCTTTGGTACATCTATCCCATTATAAATAAAGACGGGGCAGAATGAGATTATTTTTTAGTATTTATGAGTTAGAGAAGCATTCATATATGCAAGAAGAGATGAGATTACTACATACAATAATGTATTGAAAGAGTAGAAGACAGTTCAAATATTATTATTGACATTCTGTTTTATTTACTAATGTAAAGCACTTTGAGCATGTTTATGTAAAGGCGCTATATAAATATCAATATGTATGTATCAAGTTTATTTGTCTTCCAGAAAACACATGTGACAAAATATAATAGAGTATAATCATAAAAGTACAATGTAGAATAAAGAAAGACGATGTATGTACCGGTATGTATGATGACTTCTATTTTATAACATGTACACAAAAGAATATAAGATCTTCATACCTTCATGAGAAACCACACCAAAGTTGCTTCTAAGGGATGCTAGCCTATCATGAACTGTCCATACATCATCGTCAGGGTCACACCTCTCGATGTCAGCTCCCATCTCTAGACCAACCCAGCCTCCAAATACATAGATCTTATTCTCTACCACACACACTCCATGGGAGCTCCTGGGGCACAGAAGGGGTGACATCTTTGTCCAACAGTTCTCCACCGCATCATACTTTTCCACATTCTGGGAGAGTAGAGACTCATGCTCACCACCTATGGCATAGACAGTTCCACCAAGTACAGCCGCACCGAACCCGCTACGTGGCTGCTGCATAGCAGGAAAGGGATGCCATGTTTGATCAAACGAATCGTAAAGTTCCACATCACTAAGGGTCGTTGTGTTGCCCCATCCTGACCACCCTTCACTGTTCTTCTTGCAGTAGCCACCCATCACAAGCAAACGCTTCCTGGAGCTTTTACGAGGCTGGTAATACTTCAAAGGTAATAGAGACTTAGCGACTTTGGTCGATGCTTGAGACTTCCTTCTTGGATGGTAATCCTGGAGGAGCTTTCCCGTTGCAATCCTCAAGCTAAGATCCTTACATTCCTCAACGTACCTGAAGAGTTGAGCAGGCTGTATGATGGGTATCCGAACTGGCTCAAGAACCCTCACCAAATGTTTACGTCTGTTTGGTGGATTATGTGATATCCAGTTCATTGCTGCTTCAAAGACTTCATATTCATTGTCCACTCGTAGGTCCTCACTCTGAAGGATCTCAATCAGTGTTTCTACATCAAGGTCAAAGAACTCTTCTTCACCTTTGACCTCACTAATCTTAGAGTGTATGTAAGCTCTACTCGCCGTACTAAGCTCTGGGCAAGATAAGGCCTGCGAAAACCTAGCAGACAGAATAAAAATAAAGTAACATCAGCGTTAGATACTTAGATTATACAATGGGTTAAAGGGAATTTCTATATCAACACATTATACACGCATTATCAAAGACAAAAATTATTAATGTCTTTCAAGTTCCACCATAAGGACTATAGCTGAAGGCCACTCAAAAGTTGTAATCAAACAAAAAAATTTTGTTCTGGTTTGTTCTAATTGCTTTTAAATTCCTTTTATTGTCAATTACATATATCTACATCATTGTAAACAGAACTTTCCTTTATTAAGAAAAAACTCTTATCTTTAATAGTATATCAAGGCAATGTTGTTTCGACCCTTGATTTAAAAATAATAATAATTGTGCAGATCTTTACAAGATCTCAATTATCAAAATTAAAAATTATGAAAACATGAATAAAGAATCCATATTTGGTCAATAAATTATTCTAATAATGGGGCAAGATGCCACAGGAATAAGAGAATTCTAGTTATGTTTTGGGACATAGAATGCTCAAAGGGGAGAGTTTGATACAAGATAATAATCAATATGGCATCTCATATACCCATAGTTTTCAATGCCACTCATTATTTTTATCTTATATTTGTACATGCCATTTACAAAAACAATGAAGTACGGTATTGTATAAAATGATACCAAGTAGTCTAATCCAGTTGCCAGAATGGTAAATTTGTTAACAAGATTTTTATTTACTAGAGCTGGACTTTTAAAAAACAACTGGAAGATTCATTTTACTGAGTGGAATAAATTGTCACAATTGAATTTTTTGGGGTCTGCAGAATTGAACAGAGCTTTGAAAAAAATCAAAAGGACTATAGGACACTTAACTAATTTTTTGACATTCTGTAGCACTTGGGCATTCAATGGTACAAATACCGGCAGCTTATTAAACATTATTGCTCACCTTAAAAAACCAAGACAATTGGAAGAATGTAACTGAAGTTTGAGAAAGGATGCAGAAATTTGTTTGATTTCATTGAGTTGAAACATATCAGCTGCAAACAGCAACCCTTGGGCATTGCTTGTAGTAACATCAAGGTGGCCTGTTGAAAATAGACATACATTTTACTTTCCCTGTCCATATAATCAAGACCCTTCATTTTTAAATAGTAAAAATCAAACTGTCAGCACTTGGCAAAGAAAAGTCACCCCAATGCCTAAAACTAAACTAAAAGTCAACAAACTTACCCGGCTCATGTAACAGACAACTTACAACAATGGGGGTTGCTGGGGTAGTCATCCATTTAAAGGTAAGTACATTCAGGTTTTTACTATGACAGTGACATGACCTCACTAGAGACCCCCTGACTCTTTCATCAAGAGAGAAGAACATGGGATACGTTATACTTCAAAATTGTATTCAACAATTAAAAAAGTTTATCTGATTACAGACTGTAGGAAGTAGGAAGTAATCACTGGTGTGTTGGCTCAGTCAGTAGAGCGTCGCCTCACAACCGGGAGCTTGTGGGTTCGAACCCCGGCCGCGTCATACCAAAAGACGTTAAAAGACGGGAGTTGCTGCTACCTTGTTTGGCGTTCAACAATAAGGGATAGAGCAACGTCGATCTGGCGCTGCTCAGTGGGCAAAAAGAATTTCCATTTTCGGTTTAACTTAATAAAATTTGGAGTGGACTTTAAAAGATTATTATTATTATTATTATTATTTACCAGTGTATATGAATTCCAGCAAGTGCTCAAAGATGTTTGGTTGCACGCCCTGTATGTTGATGACATCTTGGTGAGTCTCACTCAGTCCACTTGTAAGCAAGGCGTCAAAGTACGGACTACAAGCTGATAGGACCAATCGATGGGCCTGGAATAACTGTGGACCAACCTGGAGCTGGAC
>JAVYIG010016805.1:0-29374 GCA_035222895.1 Strongylocentrotus droebachiensis
CAGGCATGGTGAAGAAGGGATTCATCAAGATCTCTCCGAATCTCTGAGGGTCGGGGGCTACACATAATAAGTACGTTATAGGAAGTAGTTTCGAAGGGGAAATGATAGGATGACTTATGAAGGAAAAAAATGTAGAAAAATGACAATTCCCTGTTTTAATATATGGTGGTTTCATGTTTATCACAGTTTTATTCGTCAATACCCCACATTTATTTTCGTTATCTTCATCCGAGATTTTATTTATTATGACACGCCCACCTTTTGCCGATAGTTAGCCTTGTACAAGAAATATGATTTTTGTTTCTTCTTAGAACGATACTTATTCACTTTATACTCATATGTAGACATATGAAGCAAACGTATTCATTATCTAATATTTTTAGATATTCATCTTGGATTTAAAATGTATTCTTTATAAATTAGCTCAATGAAATTGGGATTATTGGTGCAAGGTAGCCAGGTTTAGTTCTTAGATCAAAGACTTCGACCCAATCGCGTTTTACGATGAATTCTTTGAGGAAATTTCTTCTTTCCCGGCCTGGCAAGCTACTCGTCTATCGAGAGATTACGAATGTAGACGTAAGAAAAGATGGATTTTTATGAATCACTCCGATCAGTTAAAATCATTATTCTACTGTGTGTTTGTTAACTTTGTTTACTTAATAAAAGGACACAAATGGCGATGGTTATTTGTGTGTGTAGTCCCACTCGTTTAGATCTGTGTTCCTTTTTTTTATGGGGATCGGCCGTGCGCGTGCGCGACATTTTTAAACCGAACCTAGCCATCCTGCGCTGCATATTAATATTTGAATAGACTCTATATGAATATTTGCGTTGGTACCGGTGTGGTGAGATCAAAATTAAATGGGCCAGATTCTGGACTTAACAGGTATGTCGCAATGATTATGGACAATTTATGACCGGCGTACTCATTCGTTTACGGTGATGGCGGATGCTTGACAAAAATCCAGTTTGGCCCTGATGTATGACAAAAGTGGGTGGCCCTTGATGCGTGACTGTCACTCACAATGCGTGACACTTGGTAGCTCTGAATTAGTGATGAATAAACCAATAATATAGCGATTCATCGTTTGCTTAGGTAGAAAAGAGAGTGACCCGAGACCCAAATTGAGATCCTTTTCAAGAAAGGTGATTCAAATTCAATTCTCTGTTTATCGTTACTCACTGGTTTAACTTTAACATAACTTCAAGCATTTGACTATACTTTTATGTACAAATAACTAACTACAAAAGGTGCAGCAAACTAATCTTTTTCTTCAAACTCTACTTCAGTAAACTCACTTTTTCATTAGGTGTAGTTACTCTTGGTATTTTCATTAATATCACTACTAATGCATGTAACCAAGATCTAATATCATGATTATTTCAATAATTAGTGATGTTTATATTGATGTTACAGTATTATCATCAATTTTCATTTAAAGAACAATCTTTTTTAATATGACAAAGGAAGATGCCATCTATTCTTTGTCAAGTTGGATAATAGACATCACTCAGAAAACACTTTTGACTTAATTCTATTAAATTCCTTAAATTTCTTGCAGATGGCATGCAAAGCAAGACTGATGTCATCCTCGAGTAGACGTGGGTCTGCAGTGACAACTCAGTCCCAGTTCTTAGAAGCCAAAGTTCCACAGCTTATGTCAAACTCAAACGAGAGAGGGAATCAGCATTCACCATGGATACCTGATGTAATTTAAACAATTTTAAGCAATAACTAGCTTGTTCACATAAGTTGCTGTTTTTTTCCTTTTTAAATCGTATGAGCTTACTGCAACAATTTTTTATTATGTCATCTTGTGAATTTCTTGGTATGGAATTCAAGCGATAGACCAGTTTTCTGATCAGTGTATTAAATAATTGAGAGCTTTTTCTTAAAAAGAAATAGCTTTTGATTGCCTCAAATTACCTATGGACGCTTGCCGACGTTGAGATGCTTTCATACATCAAGGTGGCCATGCGATGGCAAAACAACATATGTCAATTTTTTTTTTGAAAATGGACTTTTTAACGTATTTTGCTTTCGCCAAGTATGATCTAACTCCCAATGAAAAACTTAAGCCCAAACGCACCCTGTCACCGAAATATGGCACCCCCTCCCCAGAATACATGTTCTAATTTTGTCAGCAAAACAACGTAAGCAGCGATACGCGGGCCCCTTCTCAACATGCGCCTGTGGTGTTCATGGCAAAACAACGTAAACCGCAATACATTGTTTTACCGTGCTCACTACTGTAATTTGCAATATAGTATAATTTATGCGTAGAGACCCTTAAAAGTGAGTATGCGCGTTCACTACGCATCCGCAAAAAAAAAACTCCACAGACAAATGTAAATGTGCTGAAGCTAACTTTGTCCAAAATGCATGAGTTTCACACTTACATGTACACTATTCTGCCATCACAACAATTTGAGATTGAGATGTTGTTTTGCCATATCGACTCTGTCATTGATCGAGATATACGTTGTTCTGCCATAGGAATTGCTCGGTTAGTGTGCGGCAAAACAATGTAAGTTTTAATTTATTCAAATATGTGGGACTTTTGTAAAATTATTTTTAATTGTACATGAAAATGACTTCTTTATTCATTCTCAATCTCAGTCAGAATATACAAAATATTTGACAAAACTACAAATAGAGCTGTACTTCTGTTAAGTTTTAAAACTGAATTACTGGAAAAGATGCTTCGTGTGTTTTACCGTAGCACGTCCGAAGACTTATACGATTTTGACGGGGGGCATCGTATTTGCGATATAATGCTTAAAATCAAATCTTTGTCGAAACCCATTGTCCTTCATTATAACCTTGCTGACAAAGACTTTGCATTGATTGAAGGTCAAAGCTCGAAAAAAAACACTACCTTTGATCATTTTGTGTTTGTAATCCTCTCCCAGTCGACTGTCCAAGAAGTCTGTGACCATTACCAGGGGCTAGCCAATGAGGGCAAGTCAAACTTCATGTCTGCTGTGGCATCAGGAATGGGTGTGAGACATGACAAGATCCTAGCGGAAGCCAGTCAACTGCAATCCCAAGTGGTATGTGTCAACTTCTACTTCTGTTGTGGGTAATAGACCAATTGGTGGTTAGCGTATGGTACATGTGACCCCAAATATCCACGGATCTTTTAAACATGGAGAGGTGCCATTATGTGCCTTTTTGAAAAATCCTGTACTCCCAAACTGATGGGGATGCCTCATGAACAGTTCTTGCTTCCGCATTTGAAATGATACTTTCACCTGTATATCATGGAATGCACCATTGGTGTATGAATGAATAATAAACACACAACTTTCATGAGCATGTGATGTGATTTAATGTTCAGTGCCTCGTTCCAAGTTATTTCATTCACCTGTTACAAATGACTGTATTTCAATAGACAAAATGGAAATTGCATGCATTATGTGTTTTTAGGTAAGCAAGCCTTGATGCTTGTTTGACCTGACAACCACTATTATTGATGACATACACGTTGCAGTGATTCAATGTTTTATGCATACTTTGACAAAAGTTTTGCTTTTGATGACCGCAAACTGTTTTAGACTTCCCGGACATAACATTCACATGGCGATGAGTGTTTTTATACTTCATCTGTGGAGATGTACTACAAAACTGGTGAATACAATATAGTGTGTAGGGGAAGGGGAGGGGCACATATTAGTCATATAATGCTTAAAAAGATATGGATTCTTTGTACAAACTCTTTGTTCTCTTACCTTTGTTCACTAACAATTTATTCATGCTCTATCTTTAGCATGTCATGTTTATTGCTCAGAAGCAGCACAGAAATGATTTAATGAGTTTCCTATGTTCCAAATATGAATAGATTGGATACTTTTTTTAAAAATTCAGGGTCGTGAGGATGCGGCCATTCTCCAGGCCGAGAAGCGTCTTCGTCAGTCCCTCGTCCCGGGTTACTCCACTCTCTTTTCCCACATCAGTCGACTTCAGGGCGGGGTCAAGTTCCTTGTTGATCTACGAGCAGACCTACTGGTGAGAAAGATAAAATAGAAGTGGTAGTAGTCGTAGTAGTAGTGTAACAGTTTGAATTTTTGTCTTTATATTTCAGTTAGTAAATTTCTTATCTCTTCCTTATCCATTATTACATATTCATTTATATATTTGCATTCTTCATTTGCATATTCATTTTCCCAGCTCATGTTCCCATTTCATTCACCTTCTTACAGCACAGTCTTTCAGTTGCCCTACTGCCACACCTTATTTTCCTCTCTCTCCTTCAAACCCATTCCCTTTGTTGTCTTCTCATTCTCTATGCATGGTTGCCTTTTTCCTGCCCTAGCAACATGCACTTTCTCTTCTCTCATTCATTCTCTTTGCCTCTCACCTTTGATCTATCTAGCCTGTTCACCTCATTGGTTTCTCTTATCACATGACTTTCCCCTGATTGGTTTATTTTGTTATGATGCCTGATTTGTACTAAGAGACATGTTATAATTTTGTATATTAAAGTTAGTTCTGTTCCGTCCTTCTTCGTGTGAGGTTGTGTTATCTACTGTCCTGAGTTACTTGAGTTTTGTTGGAGAGTTTAGATTGTTTTTGATGCAGCATGTTCGATGATTGATTTTGGCCAACTATAATTTCCCTCGGTTAATAAACACGTTACAGTAGTAGTAGTAGTAGTAGCAGTAGTAGTAGTAATGGTAGTAATAAAAATAATAATAATGAGGGTGATGGTGATGATTATGATAATATTACTATAAAAAAAAAAATAGTATTAATAATTATAATAATAATAACGGTAACGATGATAATGAGAACAATAATAATAATAATGATAATACGGATGATAGTAATGATAATGATAATAATGATGCTAATTTTCATGTTCTTTTAGGATCACTTATTGTCTCAGCAATCACTCCAAAACGAAGCTGAATTGAAGGCGTTGAACGACACTTTAAAAGATCTTCTGATTGGTTGGTTTGCTGCCGGCATGCTGAACCTGGAGAGAGTCATGTGGTCATCATCATGTGACATGCTTGAGAAGGTAAATGTCTTAAAGGGATTGATCACTTTCCAATTTTAACATGTTTGATTTCAAATAATTTTTACTTCTCATGCAAAACATAATACATGTACAAGAATAATTACATCACAACAAATATGCAATGAAACAACAAATATAATGGAAAAAGCACGAGAAAAGAGGAACTAACTTGAAGCAGAGCTTGTTGAAGTGTTAGTTCCTCAGATGCTGTTTTACAATGAAACATGAACAAAGTATGCTTAGAAATCAATAAATAGACAAATATGTAGCTAAGAAAAGGTTTACCCACAATTTGTAATCGTTGAGGCTTTGGATATGACTACACCAGAATTAATTGACAGATTTTTGCCGATGTCATATAACAATTTGGCAATATATAAAGATGTAAGAGTATGTTAGTTTAGGAAATGAGGAAATATTCAGAGGTATTTAAAAAAGTGTCCAAGTATATCGTCTTTTTTCCTGCATTTTAACCCAAGGTAAGCAGGTTAAAAGCTTGTATTTTGTCTCTATGTTAATTAGGCTCGAGTCGGTACGGTCGATCACACCGGGACCCGACCGTTGCCGTCGGGTCCCGGTTTCGTTTTTTGAGAACCGACGCTCCGAAAAAAATAATGAAATATGTAAGAAATTGCAGTTTTGCACACCACTAAAATCATTTTACCTTGAAACTTAAGTATTTAATTGTTACCAATCATATTCTAGCTCATCCTGAATCAATCCGAACTGCTGATATAAATATGGGTTGCAAAGCAGTTCGCCCCATGGGGTTGTTGTTGCCAGCTGCTAGCTAGCTACTGTACTGGCCGGGTCTCTCGCCAGGATTAATAAATCAGGTTGAAAAAAACATTAATGTTTGAATAATAAAACGGCTTTCTAAAAAGTACTTCTTTACAACATACCGATCGAATAATTTTTAAAAGACAAAATGGATATTATTTCTTTGATTTTGAACACCGCATGCTTCTTTTAAAAGCTGAAAATTACTTGGTAATCACAAGAAGTTCGATACGGATAGCTGTTGCAAGGCAAGTTCAGACTAGTCTCGGAAAAATGCGCAGTGCTCCTCGTAGTTAGCTGTAATCCGTGCCAGAACGAACCCAAACAAAGACGTGATCGTAACGAGAAAAAAATCATTAAAAACTACGAGAGCACAATTGGAAAGACAACTACTCAAAATTATCGTAAGCAGATACATAACTTGGAGGAATAATACAATAGTTGTCCAAGAAAAGCCACAGAAATAGTGATATTTAAGGAGTAATTACTATAGGTACAATCATTATCGGAATGGGCCTGCTGATATGTCCGAATTACACGTTATTTGGTTTCTAGCCTCGTGTTCTAACACGAGGCTAGAAACCAAATAACGCCCTCTACGGTAAAAAGCAGTATAACAAAGGATTCGAGTATTTGCAGCAAGCCCCTTGCGATAAAAATGTACCCAGTTACTCCTCGATTATCACAATTTCTTTGGCATTTCTTGGGCGATTATTGAATTCTTTGTCCAAGTTATTTATCTGATTATCGTAATTTTGAGCAGTAGTTGTCTTTCCAATTGTGCTCTCGTAGTTTTTAATGATTTTTTTTCTCGTTACGATCACGTCTTTGTTTGGGTTCGTTCTGGCACGCATTACAGCTAACAAGGAGCACTGCGCATTTTTCCGAGACTAGTCGGAACTTGCCTTGCAACAGCTATCCGTATCGAAACTTCTTGTGATTACCAAGTAATTTTCAGCTTTTGAAAGAAGCATGCGGTGTTCAAAATCAAAGAAAAAATATCTATTTTGTTTTAAAAAATTATTCGATCGGTATGTTGTAAAGGAGTACTTTTTAGAAAGCCGTTTTATTATTCAAACATTAATGTTTTTTGACCCGATTTATTCAACCTGCATGAATAAAAATGGCGGCTCGATCGTTGTCTTTCTATTTTTGCTCCAGTTTTTTTAATTTTAGAGGCACGATAATGGCACTAAACATCGCCAATCATGGATTAAAATAATGTCAAATGGAAGAATATACCGATCTGTGCCGAGGTATGCATGTGTTGATTTATTTGACTGATAAAAAAGGTCACTTTTAAGGGACATACTGATGATATGCGCTTTTTATAGAGGCAAGTGACAAATCCTGCGAGCTGATTTCGGGACACCGGGTCCCGATCGGTGCAAGGCCGTCGGGACCGGGTTTATGAAAATCCCGACATGACTCAGGCCTAATGTTAATATAATAAGTTTTATTTTAATACAGGATGTTCACTAAAAAAATTTATATCAATTTCAGATAAGTCAATATGAGGCCGTCCATCCTGTAAGAAACTGGACAGACATCAAGCATCGAGTAGGGCCGTACAGGAGGTGTTTTGTTTTCACACACAGCAGCATGCCTAACGAGCCGCTCGTCATCTTACACACTGCCCTCACAAGAGATATTTCAGCCAGTATTCAGGTATTAAGTCAATGGTTATTTATCATTTCTTGTTATGTTTGGAATCTCTCTCGCCCTTGCCTTCCTCTTTCTCTTCCCCTTCCCCTTTCTCTTCCCCCTCCTCTTTCTCTTCCCCCTCCCCTTTCTCTTCCCCCTCCCCTTTCTCTTCCCCCCTCATCCTTGCTTCTGGATACTTCACCCTTCACCTCTAGGACAGTGACCTGTGGAAAACCACTCCTTTGATAGAAACCTTAATTATCCATCACACAACTACCTTGAAAGGGAAGGGGGGGAGGGTTGTTTAGGGGATAGTTTTTTAAAACTTAAGAATCTTAACTCCTGCTCTTAAGAGGATGGTGGATGTTGTTATCATTGCAGCAATAGTTTTATGGAAGCAGGATAGCGGTGTAGATAAGACCGAACAAAACTCAGCAACACTGAAAAACAAACATAAAAACAGCCAATTTAAACAGAAATTGATATTGATTCTTAGTCTATAGCAAAGAAACAAGATAGTAATATATACAAACAAAATTGGAGGACCTTGTAACACAAAATTTACAATTAATTGGTATTTTCCAAAAATTTGTCTTATCTCCTTGAAGTAATCGTAACTTTACAATAAATATTAACATACAATTAAAGGGTTAGGGTAACTTTTTCTCAGATTCTGAAACAAAATCCTGGATTTAGCTCATGCTGCAATGATAATTATAAACCTTTAGGTAAGTCAGGAACCCCATGACGTTTAAAAGCCGATCGCTTGTCTGATTATCCAGTCTATTGGGAAAAATAAGTATGGTAAAACCGGTCACTCAAAGATTTTTACCTGTTGAGGCACTTCGTGATAATTTGGAGCGCAATTTTTTTAGGGCTTCAATATTACACCATATCACAGACACTGATAACACGTAGGGCCGTGCATCTCAGATTCAACATTGTTAAACGATGCCTTTAAGGTAAATAATGTAAAAGATAGATGTAATGCATGGTAAAACACATTTGAACTTCAGCAAGATGAAGATACAATAGATTTTTTAACAACTGATTGTAAGTTTTCAAGTTTCAAAATATTGTCAATTTTCATGTTACAGGTATAACAGACTTTTGTTTACATTTCAGTCCATAGTTCGTAAGCAGAATGACATAGCAGTTGGTGTCAAATCAGGAGAAGAGAGTCCTGAGGAGGCCCAGGCCGCTATCTTCTACTCCATTACATCAACTCAGAAAGGTAGTTAACAACCCATTCAGAACTGTTACCAATTTGGCGTTTGGTTCAATAACTTTTGATTTGGGGCTGTAAAACAATTTATCACCTGCAGTATTAACATCATTTGAAAACCATGAATTATATAATAGGTGGTGTCACACAGAGGCCAAAAATCCGGATTTTAGTTATCCTCTTAATTGCTGTCTGTCATCAATTATCCCATCAAAAATCCTCTAACGAAGCAAGAAAATTCTCCCCTGACAGGATTTTTCAAGGGATTTTCTGTTTGACACTGCCTAATGTATGAGAAAAAATCAGCTTTAACTCTTCAAATAAGCAAATCATACAAAAGTTTTAAATAGCTGTTTTCTGAACAAATTGGTTATTTCTAAAAATGATGACATATTTTCTTTTCATCTATTCTGCTTTCAGAAACAATCCTTTATATTTAGAAGCATCCCAATAAAAAAGAAAAATTTCAGTATTGCCATTTTGAATAATAAAAAGACAGTTCAATGTAGCCGTCATATCATCAATGAATCAATAGAATGTTTTACATGGCAATTTTTGCAACATATATTCTCAATTCACATCATTTTGCATTTAATTTAATCTTATTGAAGTTATATTTACATTAATGTTTATTAATATAGAGATGTGAGAGGCCTGGCTGTTTTATAGGCTCAAGGGGACGTGCACATCCTGCTATGACTCCTCAGCGCGCCGATGTGGCAGGATGTGCATGTCCCCGAGAGCCAACAGCCAGGCCTCAAATTTTAAAGCAGTCGATATGTCTTTATACCGAATTGACTCAAAAATTTACCAAGAATTCTTACCTTATCCTTTTCTTGAGTAAAGATTGGTTAAAACATCACGGAAAATCTGAAACACTGTCTGTTAATCTTTGATGGAAACATGACTGAATGTTACAATCATTTGGGCATTGCAGACAAAAAGCACTGTATGGTAACCACGCTCGCACAAAGATAATTTTAACATGTAAACCAATGGGGCTCGCAGCAAAATTTAACTTATTTTCCTGTTACCCGGAATCTTGCGGGAATCTCACTCATGAACTATCGACCATTAATGGCATTGTTCTTTTCTTTATGGGAATGGCCTAAATCACAACTCCAATTTCGACCAATCAGATGGCTAGATTTCTAAAGAGAGGTATATAAAAAGAGATGGACTACTTTTATCTCACCATGTTAAAAAGGTCTTCAGGGTGTAGAGCTTGGGAACCATCTCATAAAGAGTGTCGTCAAGGAGTTACAGTCTGAGTTCCCCAGCATGCATCTCTTCTCCAGCTTGTCTCCGATCCCTGGTTTCAGGGACTGGCTCATTTCACAGATCAACAAGCAGGTGAAAGGTCAGTGAGTAAGATGTATTTTCTCCCTGTCTCTCTGTAAGATTGTCTGTCAGTCTGTCTGTCTGTCTGTATCTCTGTCTGTTTTTATCTCTGTCTGTCTCTATATCTGTCTGTCTATCTCTCTTCAAAGAGTGGAACAGTCCTTTCTTTCAATCGCCATATCTCCTTTTTTAGAGAGCTATTCCTATACTGCCATTTGAGTTGATTTTTGTCATTTTGGTACAAAAATTGTGTCCTATTGGTTCACCATTCTCTTGATTCCATTCGTTTTTTTAATTTGTTTGCTTCTCTGATAGATTGTGTCAATGAATGGTTTCTTGCTATCTGTGGGCTTGAATACAGGACATAAAAATTGAGAAAGCATTTTTTTTTTAAATAGATTTAAGAGCTCTTTAGCTTGAAAATTATACAAGAACATTGAAAATGCCATGTGCAGTAGAAAGGCTTTGTAATGTAATGTCTTGAGCTGAAATTCAAGCTCTATGGTGTAACTTACAGTGTACATGTACATGGATGCAAAATGTGCATTAAATGAATGACTCGCATATGGAAATAAAACATAAAATGAAAGTTTTGCGTCTTTCTACTTTCTTTCTTTTCCCCCACTATAGATGAACATAACACCAGCTTATTCACTTCACAAGAGCTAGACTCATTCAAGTCTGCATTGGACATCAAGTCACCAGAGGCATTGTCAACCCTGAAGAAAGTCATTGTTACGAATGAGTGGGTCAAGTCAGAAAGCCTGGTCAAGAGTCTACAGTCTCCTCTCATGAGGTTATGTGCAAGGTGGGGAACTCAAATGTGGCTTGTTTTTAACTTGTGAAATACCACGTGAATGTCCGAGATAACTGTGCATGAAACGCATCAGAAATATATTTCTGATGAAAATTAATCACCTGCAACTGGTTATGCTTGTCAGTACTCCAAGCAAATATAGTAGACATGTTTTCCATGGATATATGATATCTGACAAAATTATTGTAATCCACGGACTCCATTTTAAAAAAGAGAATAAATTTGACTCTTTTTACCTCAATTTTGTTTACTCCCTTCTTTATTCTGGTGAATGTATAAATACATCTTGATGAATGCAAAAGTTTGAAAATAGATTCATAGTCGAAATAAAGTTTGCCTAAAACAAGATGTAGGTCGTTTGAATGTCACCTTATTGATTGATAGATTGTATATTACACAGGAAATACCAGCAGTGTGAAATTCACACCATCAGTATGTGCAACAATAGCAAGCTGGGTGATATGTACACTTACGGAATGAGTGAATCTACATGAACACAACAAGGAGTTATTTCTCTACCAAAATCTATAAGCAAGGAGGAATGTAATTGATAATGAATCTGTGAGCATGAAGCAATTGACATGCCATTTTATTTTTAGAGATGGTAAAAATTCAAAAGGTTATTTCAAATGTGTATTTAATAGCCATCTTCTCTTTCTTCATTTTAATAAAAGGGATTTACATAATATCAAATCAGCATTACACATTATTCAAAGTATTAGATGTTCTAATTCTTATTACTCACATTGTATTATGCCACTTTTTCAATCAATCTATTTTCTTTATAATAAAGTCAGTCAAATGAGTAGGCCTACAGTTGATTAATTTTAGACTGAAAAGATAGCCTCCATTCATCTTGTTTTCCTTTCTGTCACAAAAGAGTACAGAATATTGCTGAGTGATTTATACTTGTTTTTTTTTATGCCATGCAGGTATCTGTATGTAGAGAAGAGACGTAAAATGGCACTGAACCCTGTTGGTAAGTGGTAACACCAATTTGTCTTTCCTCGCTTTGGTTGAGTTTCAAAATATGCATTAGTAGAGGTTGTGTGGTCTAGTGGATAAGTCACCGACTGCAGATCACAAGGTACAGGGTTCAAATCCCAGCCTGACACTAACCGTATCAGCAAGACGTTAATCTACATTTGCCACTCTCCACCCAAGTGTTAAATGGGTACCTGGTAGGATGCGAAAGTTAATATAGTTTGCTCAGCATTGTGAGCGTCTGTAAAATGACGCCTGGCTGGAATGCTCCCCAGGGAGTGGAGAATGTGCATACATTGTGTGCTGGCAAGCCTAAATCCGATGATGGGGGTAATAATATATCTGTAAAGCGCTTAGATCGAGACATCATTGATGTATCAAGCGTTATATAAAAGTGGAATATTGTTATTATTATTAGATTGCTTAGGTTAACATTTTTCACAGTTACAATGTCTGCTGAATTTTGTACTTTGCAATCTAGGGATTCCTTTCCTGGTGGGACAGGAGTATCAAGTGTTACTGTCAATCTACTTTAGCTATGACCTGTCTATAAAGATCACATTTTCCATTTCTCAGCAACTCTCACAAATCTGCTTTGAAGGGAAAACTCCACACAAAGACCACTTTGCTTGTCTTCATAGAGTAGTCTCTATTTACAAGTTTCACTGTATGTAAATCCAGATTTTTATAAAATCAATTACTGACTCTGCCTTTCACTCTGTTTTTTCCGTTTTTCAGCTAACTTTCATCTTCGGAACGGAGCAACCATGTGGCGTCTGAACTGGTTGGGTGACACGTCCCCAAGAGGGCTCGCTGCCTCGTGTGGTATGATGGTTAACTATCGTTACTACCTTGAGAACACGTCCAGCCTCAGCCAGCGCTACATCGAAACGCAGAATATCGAGGCTTCAAAACAGATTCTTGATTTGGTGGGACATGGGTCGTCCAATGCCGATATTGGGACGGTAAACAGCAAGTTATGATGATTGTTAAAGAAGTAGTAATTTTGTGGGTAGCTGCATGTAATATGTTGTAAAATGAATACCCCGGTAGGTACATGTATAGCATTGACACCAAAGAGATCTTATTTATCATCATAATTTTGGATAAAAAGTGCTATTTAGAGTGATACTCTGATGTGACTCGAGAAATAATTAATAGACAAGTTTAGAGATAAATATTTGGTCTTGGATATACTGTGTATTGGGTCAGTCAGGTATCATCTGCTGGAGCCTGCCTTGTCCAAAAGGGGGCCAACCCTCCCCTCTCCCCCCCCCCCCCCCCCCAAAAAAAAGATAATATTAATAAGGGGTATACTTGCCCGTAATCTAAAGTGAGAAGTTATTCCTAATAATAAATAAACCTTAATGAATCATATACACTGTATCTACCGTTTTATGGACAGTGGAAAAGAATCCCCCTTAAAATATATAGAAATTTGGATATAAAACAATGTAAACTCCTTGGGACAAGTAAATGACCTTGTTTAACCCATTCATTATAGGAACCAGGTATTCCATATATGTAAACCTGTGAGAATCAGATATTTAGTAGTCATAGGGTTAAAATGATACCTTGATATAGCAGGAATAAACAAATATGATGAAACATCGGTACAAATAAATGGGACAGGCAAAATTGCACAACCCTGTGAAAAGGAAAGATTTTTGAAATTTATTTTGTATAACAATTCATTGTAACAATGTTACCCTGTAACATGTCCAATAAAAATGAAGGAAGTACGCAGTGTGATCTTGACTATTTTCCTATTAAATAAGAAAAAAGCATAAGTGTCTTACCTAAACTTTAGTTTTTAAAATATGTTTATTGAGAGCTCATATTTTGTAACAATAAGATGCCTTTGAGCTCGGAACAGACACTATTTTAATACTGTAATTCTTGAACCATGTATTCATTTTCATGACCTAGGGAAAAAAATATGTCTATGATGAGTAATTTAAGTATAGATTTTGTGTTTGTGTTCATCATTTGAAGACTGATACCAAGATATTTAAAGAATTTAAAGAACACGTGCAATAAAAACTATTTATACCAGTATCTTTATTTCCATAAAGTGATGAAAAATTGTACTTCTGTGACTTCATATTTAAATCTCGAGTTTATTATTATTTCACACAATGATAAAGCTGACAAGATGGAGAGAGATTGTGACCTTAAGGTTTGTTCAGATACGACACGGGAAATTGTGGTTGGTTCTACGTGTAAATGCATGGCCACTGCACGCAACAAAGGCCCTATGCGTATTCACTTAGCGCTGTGTGTTACAAGATACAGAAATGTGACGCTTTTGCCGTGCCATATCTGAACAAGGCTTTAGTTTTGCTATAATGTTTAAGGCAGGCATGATCATGATAATGGCAATCAGAGTTGTGCATGTGTAAATTAAAAGAAAATGACATATAGTGCGCTCTTCAGGTGCTATATATATATATATATATATATAACAATCACATTGTTGGAAAACGACGGACTATGACTGTTCGTTCAGTATTTTTATAAATTGTATAGATGTACTCCTATTGCACAATAAACTCACCTGTATGATGCATTTGAATATGAATTATAACTGTTATTTGTTATTTCTTCCTTTTACAAGTCGTTTTCACAACAGTTTGACAGCGAACATTCAGGCTTCTGTATGAGGTTTTCACATTAGATTTCACTGTCAATTAAAAAGAGGACAAATAAGAAAGGAAGCAAGTAAATGAAATAGATATATGGGAAGTGATTGAGAGAGAGAGAGAAAGAGAGAGAGAGAGAAAGAGATCAAGAGAGAGAGAGAGAGAGAGAGGGGGCGGGGACAGGTACTAGTAGATGGGAGGCAGACAAAATTAGAATGCATTTACGGTACATTGGTTTCTCCAAAATGAGAGAGAGAGAGAGTGGGGGGGGGGGGGGAGTAGGTTAAAGGAAGGGATTGGAAGAGAAGATATTCATCCATATATATACGGGTATTTCAAGTCATTTTAAAATGATGAGAAGAGTTTCATGAAGCTTCATTTGTTTCTCCAAAATGAAAGAGAGAGAGAGATAGAGCAAGAGAATCAAAGAGAAAGACAGAGAGAGAGAGAGAAATCGAAAGAACGGGCGAGAGAGATGCTTATAACCTGTAAATTATTTAGTAAGCTTGAGAAATACACTGTCGCTCATATCGTTGGAATATTTTTGTTATTACTGTCATTTATGACTTAAGGGCGTAGGTCCCCTAGTTGATAAGCATAGTAGCATACACATGCTTTAGCAGTCACGCAAAACACACATTGGCAAATTATTATTCATTAAAATCTGAGAATGTATACTATTATTTAAATAATTATATAGTTGGGAGAATTAGGAATCGATCAGATCATTTTTTTCCCAATTTGTACCATGAATAATGGTCCGTTTTTGCTCAAATGTTCAGATTATCTTTAATTGTGCATCTAGCATTGAAGTCACTACCTTAGCACCACTATCTCTCATCTGAACAATGTTACAAAGTCCCTTTAAGAGAGCCTTGTAATTTTATATCTTTTTTTGTCTTTATAAGTCATCCTATCATTTTCCTCTCGAAACTATAACGTATTTAATTATTAACAGTGTAATAGCCTATAAGGAATCGATCAGATCATTTTTTTCCCAATTTGTACCATGAATAATGGTCCGTTTTTGCTCAAATGTTCAGATTATCTTTAATTGTGCATCTAGCATTGAAGTCACTACCTTAGCACCACTATCTCTCATCTGAACAATGTTACAAAGTCCCTTTAAGAGAGCCTTGTAATTTTATATCTTTTTTTGTCTTTATAAGTCATCCTATCATTTTCCTCTCGAAACTATAACGTATTTAATTATTAACAGTGTAATAGCCTATAAGCCAAGCCCCCCCCCCCCCCCCCTCTCAGAGATTCGGAGAGATCTTGGTGAATTTCTTCTTCACCATGCCTGTATGTCTGATGGTTAATGGAGTCACCTCTGCTTTTATAGACGTTCGACATTCTCTCTATAGTATTTGAGCATTTCGTCTCTTTCCTTGACTGCTTTGTTGACATCCATGGATTGACACTTTATTATAAGAGCTATAATTATGACGATTAAGATTTCTAAATGATCTTTGTGTAAGATAAGCTCCATACATTACTGAAATTTCTTTTATCATTTTTGTTTTGCCCCCCGCACATTTCATAATTTTCCTGCCGCCTGATTCCTCAGAGCAGTTATTGCGCAATAATCATCTGGTGTCTTCGTGTTCAGACAGCAAAGCGCAATACAGAAGGCACCAACACATCGCATAGCCTTGTATGTCTCAATGTGTTTACATTGTGCAATAATTATGGTTGGGATTCCCCGGTCATAGTCTTACTTAGCAGACCTAAAATGAAAAGGGAAGGTTTCTTGTTGAAGAAGGCCTATAAATGAAAATTCATGAACATTCTATCAACAACTCTTTCGCGTAAAATGGGGGGGGGGGGGGGGGTTGTCTGAAAATGTTCATACTTCTCTTGGCGAGTAAAGTGAAAATCAGGCAAATCGTTTTCGAAAAAGCCCAACTATTTCATTTGAAGCTGCATTTTTAGTAAACAAAAGTAAAATGTACTTTTTAGTTTAAAAAGACATGCACACTATGTTGCAAATGTAAGTCAGGTTATCTAAATTATTATACTTATTCTGCAAAGTCCTTTTTCAATATGATCGCTGAACAGTTCAATGAAAACAACAACGAAAGGTATTATGATGATGATGATAATGGTGATAGAATTACCGAATGATAAAGTTAATGATAACAATAACGACAATAATAATAATAATAATAATAATGGTAATAATGATAATAATAATAATAATGGTAACACTTAACAATAACCCCTATATAACATAACACAACACAATGAGAAACAAAACTAGAAAAACACATATCCAGTCATCTAAGTCAAATTATAAGACAATCTTCTATCCCAAATATGTGTTTAAGGACATTGTGCATAGACATGATAACGAAGGGATGCTCATAATTATAATCCAGCATACACAAATATTCAAAGAGTCTAGTAGGAGAGACTACAAGAACAATTATATGAGGGTACGTGGAATTCCCCGCTAAAACCTGAAATATTTTTCTTGTTTGTCATTTTGTTCTGTGCTGAATCATTATAGCTCAGTATAGCTTCCTGAGTGAGCTGCCAAAAGGGATTACCCAACCAAGTACCAAGTACGCCCGATTCGGTTGAAGCAAAAAATAATTTTGGCAAAGTTTTTGCCTAAGCCTTAAAGAGACACCATGGTAAGGCCATATTTTTTCCTTCTTTATCTTTCTATTGAATTCTTAACTGTGTGTCAGTGTGAGGACAATGAGATTGTGCATAGTAGGATTTCACCTTCTTATATGACTTTTGTATATAATACTTCTACAATTATGTTTGTGTTACTCTGTATACAATGTCTACTCTATAATAGGAGTGTTTTATTAAAATATGAAAATATTCTGGAAGAAAGTAATCTACGGACAAAATGACCCCATAGTCATGAAATTATGATTCAATACGGTTAATTCTGCATTTGCACTGCACCCACTTGATCACTCAGTTTTCCCAAGAGAGTTATATGTCGCCAATTTTTTTTTTTTGGGGGGGGGGTTATATAGGAGGCCGCCATCCATCTCCAGCCTAACCGCTTATTACGATGGTGGTCCCCTGCGTTCTAAAATACCTCTCTTATTTATTGAAAAATATTTACTAAATATTTCTTATTTTATGTGTATGCTTCGTACATGTTAATTGTATGGTATTATTGTAAATAATTTTCTATTTAATTACTTTTGTAAATTTGTTATTCATTGTATTTGTTATTGTTCGAATTTGTGTACTTTAAATTTAAATATCTTTTTGAACGCAGAAATAATATCAATCAAACAAACAAACAATTAACCCCTCTCCGTCCCCCCCCCCCCCCCCACAACAACAAAAATAAAACACGTTTGCCACACTATTCCTATCAACGTCTCTCAAAGACTACTAGTTATCCACATGCATGATATGTATATAATAGCTAAGTGTAAAAGTCTTTAATTTAAGAGGGTAACCTGGTAACCACATTGTGATTGATTTGTAATTTTGTATCCCGTCATGATATGGTCACAAAGGAACGTACGAACGACAATTTCGTACGAATCTCACTGTTTTTCCATTGTCTTCCCGAATTTCCTTTCTCTGAAAATCGTTCGTACGGCGTTCGTAGCAGTTCGTAATGGCATTTGTGACCGAGGCTTTATATCGTAGGTTCTAAACTAAACCAGGGAGGTGAAAATAGCCTTACCTCCTTGATGAAACACAACTCAAAATAGACACAGAAAATAAGGGTGTGGTTGCTGTGAAGGTTTAATTTTGTCTCGCCTCCCTGGTTTAAACGGTATATAGTACTTACGTCACACAGAAATTAAACTTCGCACAAATGTGTGTGATGTTGCGCCTTGAAAACTTATATTTAGTATTTAGCTTACAATCTTTGGTTATGGGTATGATGTAAAATGAAAGGATAATCAAATATTGCACATTATACATTTCGGACAGTAATTTACGATTAAGTTTTTTTAAATAAACAGGAAGTACAACATTAATTTTAAGAAGAAGAAAAATAAGAAAAGGAAGAGATCAGGGGCGGATCCAGGATTTGCCGATAGGGGGGGCCTAAAATGTGAAAATCGCGCCGACCAATATCTCGCTCAGTGGGGGGGGGGGGGGGGGGGGGGGGGTAGTGATCATAATTTTTTTTCGTATTTGACCTCGAAAATGTGAAAATCATGCCGACCAATATCTCGCTCAGTGGGGGGGGGGGGGGGGGGGTAGTGATCATAATTCTTTTTTTTGTATTTGACCCCGAAAAAAAACAAAACAAACAAACAGGGGGGGGGCCGGGCCGTCGGCCCCCCCCCCCCCCCCCCCCCGTGGATCCGCGCCTGGAAGAGATTAAAATACATGTACTGTAACAAGCAACAAATGGGGGGGGGTATAGTGACCAAACTATTATTTTATTTTATTTTTGGTCCCGGAAATGGCGTCGGCCGTTATATCGCTCAGTGGGGGGGGGGGGGGTTAAGGAGACTACCCCCCTTGAGCAAAAAAAAACACTAATGGGATAAAAATATATAAAGCAATTGATACATAGTGAGGCAATGACATCACAAACTAATAACCAAATTTGTAATTTGTGTAGTTTTCATTTTTTCATACTTTTTCAAAAATTCATAACTTCCTTATTAGTTATCCGATTTTACTCAAATTTGTTTGGCTCTGTTTCTCTTGTTTTCTGCATCTATCAAAATCTAATTATTTTGGAGTGTACTTAGCCTTTAAGAGCGATTTCCGCCAATGTCTAAGGCTTGTAAATTGGGGGTATTGTGATTTGACCTTTCATTTCCCAAAGTACAATTCTCTTCTAGTACAGGTATATGTATTCATTTTTAAAAACCTCTTGACTTTATCTTCTAGGATGGGTTTTATCCGTACGACGATGCCGAGTATGAAGAGGACAACGATTTGCCTGATCATGACCCTTTGGAGAGACGGTTTCGCGCTGATGGTGGCGAAGTCATTGACGATGACGAAGAGCTATTCGGAGCCCTCATGGAAGAGACGTATGAAAACGATGGTGATGATGACTCGAAAGAGATGGAATTCGATCTCCAGTGTCTGCAAATTGATACGTAGGTTGAGGAGGCATGTCCGGACTATTGTACCCCGAACATGTGCGCCCCGGACAATTATTAATTCCAAGGAAAATTACCCACAGGCAACTATCCAACTATAGAATGGGACATCCCAGTAGACCGACAGTCCTTTATGAGACCAGCATGTCCGTCTACTTGGCCGTCGGCGTTGGTCTCGTGAGCTGTAGCCCCATAGGAGAAACATTCATAGAGTGAAATGTATGTCTTATAGTTCGTGGGATAAATTGGAGTTGACAAGTCATTAATTATCTTAATCTTTGAGGTTGTCCTGCTCAGAGCGGTGCAGGGAGGGAAGGGGGGGGGGGGTGGTGGCTCCCTTATAATTTATCGGATGAAGTTGTCTTTAAACGGTTCAAAGAAATCCGATAATACAAAGTATGCTGTCAGGCGATTTCTATTTTAGGGGGTGGGGAGCAGGAGGGGGTGCAGAATCAAATGGATAATGCATGACTTTCACCTTCCTAACCTTCATCCTGTTAAAGGGGAAATCTACCCTGATATTAACTTGATTTTGATAGAAGCAGACAAATGAGAGGAACAGTTCAGTAAAAGTTTGAGCCAATGCCGATTAAAAATGAGAAAGTTTAATATACTTACATATACTGTTGTACCCCCTACTGTTATACCATATCAAGAAATAATTCGAAAAAAAGTTTAAATACCTACTTCGGATTGGAGAATATAAGAATAAAAGAAAAGGGAGGGTATATAAGAAGAGAGAGAAGAAGAAGAAGAAGAAGAAGAAGAAGAAGAAGAAGAAGAAAAAGAAGAAAGAAGAAAGAAAGTAAAAAGTATATTCATCATGATCATGTATAATGAGTGTATATTAAAAACAGGGCCTTGAGACTAAATCATAAACTAGGTTACACAAAATTCAGACAAACATGAAGTATGTGTGTATCGTGGGAAAAGATACAATTTACATGTAAGTAATTAAGTACTTACGATTTTCAATAATATGTTGTACTTGTTAAATTACTGTGAAGCAAGATTGTAAATGTAAATATGAACAACTATCTTCTATGGACATAATAAATAAATGAAATGAAATGAAAATGAATTTATGAAGTTGCGATCAATCAAAGACAAAGTGACAACTCGGTGACGTATCTTGCGAGCTCCCCTCCTATTTTCTGTATACTAATGAAATCAGAAATTTGTATTTTCCCTCAAGAAAATGTTCAATTATACAGGCACCCTAAATAAAATTATTGGAAATATGTTTTGTTTCAACCCCTATATGGAAAATAGCTATTCTGTCATCATTCACTAAGATACTGCTAGTTTGTGAAATTTTATAGACAGAGCAAATTGAAGGGGGGCTTGCAATATGTTCCCCTTAATTAAAGAATATAAAATGAAAAACAGATTATGTACATTTGAAGTCCAATATCCAGTTATACATGATTGAACAATCATTTAGATTTCCGTTGTCATTTTTTTTTTACAGTGATGCTTTCGACATGGGTGGCCTTCAAGACATATTAGATGTCAACGGAGAAGACCACGTCTATCATCAACCCCCTGATGCTTCCCTTACAACAATGCATGTGGCAGGAGAACGGGTAATTAAATAGTGTAATCAAATGTTACTGATCCAGGAATAAAAATAGTAATAATAATTATAATGATAATGATAACAGTAATTATAGCAATGAAAATAGTAATGATTACAATAACAGTAATAATATTAATAATAATAATAATAATATAGAAAATTAGGGAGCGCTTAAAACAATAAATACCATAGCGCTTACAAAAACAATATATGAAAAGAGGACAAAAATTGACAGTCTCATTTGAAGTAGATCACATAGAGCACTGGGGGAATGGGTCAGTTTGGGGGATCTTTTGAAGATGGCAACACGGGTAATTTCCGTTATGGAAAGGGGGGTAATGTTCCAAGTATTTGATGCGGCTACTGCAAAACGTTTTTTTCAGCTGCTGAGAGTTTAGATTTGGGAATTATTGAGTTAACATGTGTCGGTTGTTGAGAGAAGATAATAATAATAATAATGTAATAATAATGATAATAATAGTATATACAATTTGTAAGGCACAAATTCAATTGAAATAAATGCTCAAGACCCACTTGTCTTGGGCAACACAAAAAAATGAAATCCCATAAAAGCATCTGCATTATAAACAAAAGAACATTCTTCCCCCCCCCCACACTTCGTATTGAGCTTAGGAAGAACAAGAAATTGGAAGTTACCCCTGTACATGAGCGTAAAGATCGAGACGAAATGTACTGATTTTTATAACGATATAATGACGTAGCAACAGGGGCGGGGGGGATAATAACTACACTTTTGATCCAAGGTTAGGGCTTCGAATCTCTCACAGCAGACTATAATATTTTGTCAAGGCACTAGCTAATCTACATCTACCCAACCCATGTACGCGTTAGGAAAAAAATCCTTGGATGCCAGATTGCCTTAATTATTAGGATAGCTCTGCTTTAGCCGCGTATAAAAGATATACATGTATATAGTATAGCGCTTAGAAGCATTTAATTGGATTCAGGCGCTACATTTTCATGTAATTATTTCCATTAATATTAGTAGTACTACTACTACTACTACTACTACTACTACTATCATTATTATTAGTAGTAGTAGAAGTAGTAGTAGACAGTATCATTATTAGGATTGTTGTCGTTGCTGTTGTTATAAATATTTACGAGACGCAATACCTCAGTGGTAGAGGCAGGGGTCTTGTAACGTACTGGAAGGTCTCGGGTTCGAACCAGATCAATGCGCTCGTGTCATTTGGTTAGGCATTATCCTCACTACCAAGTCCCTCAGAAAGGACTTAAATCCGTCTTTCCCCTGTTTTTTTTTTACTTACAAGCATACACTCCCCCCCCCCCACTCAGTGTTATTTAGGGTACGCATATGCATGTTCCCTCCTTTAAAAAACATCCCCCCCCCCCTAAGTCCGGTGTGTAAAGTCAATACGGGCCGGATTTTTGTGTACTAACGAGCCGGACTTTGGTGAGTGAAAAGTACCCCTTTACCGGACATTTTGGGAACACGCATGCGGTCCCTCCGACCCCGGAGTGGGGGGGGGGGGGCGGGCAAGCATACCGTGCTTTCTTAGAACTCAGGTAAAAACAACCATCATCAAATATCAAATAACTGTTATTGTGTCGGTGTAATGTATATCATCATCACTGTTATTACTGTGAAGCCTATTATTATTATTGTTTATTACTATTATCTTTGTTTATTATTATTAGTTTTGATCATTATTATTATCATTATCATTATTATCATTTCCATTGTTATTGCAATTATTATCATGGCTCTATTATGTCCTTCCTCCCTAGATAACCGTGCCGCGAGGTAGCACGCATGTAGCCAAAACCACGTACGAAGAAGTCACTGTCCCTCCAGAAGACCACGCCCCTCCTGGTGTTGGGGAGGAGCTAGTTAAGATATCAAGCCTCGATCCGGTGAGTCTACCTTTATTCTAAAGAACAATGGTGGATTTTGGGCTTTTGAAAAGGAAACACCATTTTAGTCTTATCAATCATATGAGCGTGATGAGTGAACCGACAGGCCTTACGTAATGCGTGCACCGGCCCTCCACTTTCTTCTACAATTTCCCTCAACCAGGGAGGTGTTTTAGACCCTGCCTCAACTGAACGCTTACTTTAAAGACATATAATAGTAGGTTCCAATGATTCCATGCAGTTGTTTACCAGATAAGGGGTGTCATCATGCAGTCAGTGAGAGTCGACCACGTGTCTTATCTAATGCGCTCATCCTCTACTATCTCCATGAATATTTGCCTTGTATGGAAACTCATCATCTTACTCACCCGATCGTTCTCTTAGACTTGGAGGCAAGCTGAGGCAAGAGATTGTTAAATACATTACAATGGTAATAACGCCAGGTCTGCGTAGCTGTATTATAACTGACTGAGTTATAACATAGTACATGTATCAGCGGGTTTGTGGTCTTTGAAACTTTCTCTCAACACTCCTAGAACATTAATAATGGTGATCATTCTTTTCCTCAATTTCTTTCTCAGGTTGGACAACTTGCGTTGGAGAATTGAGACCCTGAATCGTATTCAGTCGGTGGTCTTTGAGACCGCCTACAACAAGAGTGAGAACCTTCTGATCTGCGCTCCTACCGGTGCAGGTAAGACCAACATCGCTATGTTGGCCATCCTGCAGGAGGTGCGGAAGCATCTCGATGCACGAGGGGCTGTCAAGCACAATGAATTTAAGGTGAGTAAGTAATACATCTAGAGGTATCATCAAGTGCGTGAATTGAGCTGGCCCTTGGGCTCTGTTCATAAAAACTTGTTATAAATAACAAGTTACAAGCTACTGAAATCGTGGCATCTCATTGACTGAGAGCTAATTTCTTATAGAATTTTAGCAATTGTTATTATATAAAGTTTTATGAAACAGGGTCCTGGTATCCGGACATCCCAGTAGAACCATAGATCATTAAACATACCGCAGTCACACCACCGAGACCGACACCAGATCGACAACAAACAGAACCGAAGACCGAATGACCAAATAATGTTGTTAAGGAGTCGGTAAAGTGTCGATGTGAAGTCTCTTTGGCTGTGTTTCTGAGGTATGATCATAAACAAAATGCTACTGATAACGGAACTTCTTATTTCTTGCGTTTTATACACAATTTGTATCGTCATCAATAATAAACCTCAGCCAAAGTGAGCCAACAAATTGTGTAATAGTTACGTATTATGATTTCTTTTTCTTCAAATAATGATTAAATCTTTAACGGCTTTGGTTGACTAATGACAAAAATAATGGACTGCCACAGTTGAATTTTGTCACGTATAGTGCATAATAATGTATTCCTA
The DNA here is from genome assembly GCA_035222895.1 of Strongylocentrotus droebachiensis. NCBI lineage: Eukaryota > Metazoa > Echinodermata > Echinoidea > Camarodonta > Strongylocentrotidae > Strongylocentrotus > Strongylocentrotus droebachiensis. The sequence continues at coordinate 24,393 of JAVYIG010016805.1, forward strand.
TATTCCAACTAATTTTGCAGTGTGGTGTTTTGATCCATAGCAAATGAAGAACGCTTATATTTTGCCGCGGTAGTCCGCTGTGGGTTACAGCGTGGCATAATGTGTATAAGCCCTTTTTAAAGATAGCTAAAATCTTTTTCTGTGGCAATTGTTCCTAATAAAGGTGATTTACGTAGCTCCTATGAAGGCACTTGCAGCGGAGATGACCCGTACCTTTGGGTCACGTCTAAAGCCTCTAGGTCTCTCGGTACGGGAGCTTACAGGGGACATGCAGCTCACCAAGAAGGAGATGATGGACACTCATGTAAGTATAGACCTGAGCAGCGTCTCACGAAACTGTCTCAAGAACAAGTTCGCCAACATGTATTTAAATGAACACCCTTTTCACCAGGATGTCGGTGAACTTATACGTATGACGTTTTAGAGAAATGATGATTCAAATTTCTAGTTTATCATTATGGTCTTGTAGGAGTTCCTTTGGGGGACACCCAATCGCAACCAAATCCTGGAGTATTGTCACCAGAGAATCATGACGGAACACCCCTGTTGTAGATAGAAGATTTCTTTTTACTATGTTTGCATTACCCGTTATGTCCTTGTCTTCAGATGCTGGTGACAACCCCTGAGAAATGGGACGTGGTCACGAGGAAGAGCGTCGGCGACGTGGCCCTGACACAGCTCGTCAAACTCCTCATCATCGACGAGGTTCATCTCCTTCACGAAGACCGTGGTGCGGTCATCGAAAGCCTAGTCGCAAGAACACTCAGACAGGTGACTGTTAGAACCAGTGGCATAGCGTGGGTCCAATAGTTGAGAAAGCACTGGCATTATGGGGGGCACTGGTCATACTTGTAATATTTTGTATAATGAAGTAGGCTAACAAATTCAAAAATCCACCGACTATAGGGGAAGAGTGAGGAGAAGGTCCCTCTTTCGTTACTTTCATGATTGTCCTATCTCCCTCTCCTTTGTCTTTTCTTCCTTTTCCTCTCTTTTTCTTTTACCTCATTCGATATGGCGACATTTACCGGAGGCGTAGGTACGCCGTGGCCCGTGGCGATGATCATAATTGAACTTTGTGAAACCATTGAATTTATACGAGTGTTATGATGGATGTCTCTACTCTATTCATATGACACATTGGAAAACAGTATGTAGTTGAGAAGTAAACAAAGAGTTTTCCCTTAAACAAATTCACCCCCCCCCCTCCCCCCGGTATCTATTGTGTAATGAAACTTGTATAATCAAAGAAATGTAAAATTCACTGAATTTGAAGCACATATACACCCGTTAGCCATGTACGGATAGGGCTATTTTCTTTCAAATCCCTCTTTCGGTTGATGCCCTAAAAGTACAAACATTGCAATATGCTGATCGAGACAGAAGAGTGTTACTCATTATATTCAAATGCAACTATCGCCTTCCTGGCTCTCTCCAGATGAATCGTCCCCCACCCCCTTCTGTATTCTTATAGTATTTATTATTTGCTTGTTGTCTAGGTGGAGTCCTACCAGAACAACGTCCGTATCGTTGGACTCTCTGCCACCTTGCCTAACTACAAGGACGTAGCACGGTTCCTCCACGTCAATCTAAAGACGGGACTCTTCTACTTCGACGCCCGGTTCAGACCCGTGCCCCTTCGACAGACGTACATTGGGGTGGAGCTAGGCTCGGGCGGGGGCGGCTCGAGGTTTGTCGAACAGCGCAAGCGAATGGACGTCGTCTGCTACGAGAAAGTTCGTGACCTTGTCGACCAGGGTCACCAGGTACAGCTGCATGAAATTAGAATTATGATTCTGGAGGAGGGGGCCGGTGTCCGGACAATTTGCAAACAGAAATAAAGCTGTCAATTCTGTCTTCGGGTTTAACTTGTATGCTTCAAATAGCTCTAACCGTCGTACCGTCATTATTTACGACCGAAAAAACACACAATTGAATGAAATCAGAGCGCTCACACACACCCACACACGCACACGCACACATACAAGAATAAGTATAAGCCTAGGTCCGTAGGAGATACAAATATATGTTCGGCTATTAATATATCACGTTCAAACCCTCTTGCTCTGCAAATGGGAAGGACCGAATTGGGTTTGATAGCAATTTCTAAAGTTGTCGTTATTGGTTGCCACAATTTAAATTATGTTAGTATATCTTAATAAGACTTTAATAAAAAGTGAACTTTACCTCTGTACTCTCACTAACAGGTCATGGTTTTCGTGTTTGCTCGGAATGCCACAGTGAAATCCGCCATAGACCTCCGCGACAGAGCGATAGCCAACAATGAAAGCGAGATGTTCAGCGCGGAAGAGAATGAGGAATACAAGGCTGCTCGTGAAGAGGTATCTTTATTGATTCGTGAAAACGAACAAGATGCAGACATACCAGAACGCCAACCCTAACCGTACCCGCTAACCATAATTCTGACCTTAAAGATAAGCTTGAGTTCCGTTAATGATAGAAACAAAAACCACATAATCCAACAAAAATGACACTGAATGTTCAAGATTATAAATACATGACATGTGTCAAACGATTTTGTTAGAAAATGTATAGGGGCTGAGTAACGAGCATAGAAAGATAAAGAAATCAAGGTAAGTAGGTCCCGATACCGTTTTAACACAGGTCACTATGTGCAAATGAGAGTTGTGATTTTCATAGAAGATGATTTCCAGCAAGTTTTTGTGAGGTTATTTCTATTTTACTGGTTCAAACAATCTACTGCAGGATGGAATAAACAATCTATAATGAATTGTAGCCATGTTCTCTCGACAAACGATGCCCATACCAGAGCTTCAAGATAAGCTTTAACTGCAGAATACCAAGCCATCAAAAAAATTACCCTAACCCGAACCATGCTAACCCCTGAACTGCCCTAAGACCGGGGGAAATGGGAATTGAAGAAAATGGCTTGTCATCCCTCCTTTTCTTTAATATTATTCCTAGCAAATTAAAATATGAAATCGTTCTCTGATTTCCGAACAACAGGTGCAGAAGTCTCGCAACAGGCAGTTGAAAGAACTTTTCGATGTCGGTTTTGGCATGCACCATGCCGGCATGCTGCGTCAGGACAGGAACCTCGTAGAACGCTTCTTCGCCGCTGGACTGATCAAGGTTCTATGCTGTACGTCCACCCTGGCATGGGGGGTTAACCTCCCGGCACACGCCGTCATCATCAAGGTATGGTCAGAGAATTAGCGGTGTAGCCTATGTAGTGTCCAGCCAATTAAGGGGGGCATCGGTCTGACTTGGTAGATGAAATGCAAATCGAGTGTAGGGATCTCACTAACCCTCGAGAGTTATAGGGCGACGGTCGTATCCTTCTCTTTTCACTTTGCTATTCCCTCTCTCCCTCCCTTTCTCTCTTTCTATTCTTTTCACCCCTCCCATTTTATGGATTCGATGAAGGGCGCATGTCCCCACTAGCTATGCCATTGACCGGCATCGTTTACGTTTTAAAACGTCGTTCCAAGAGAAAAAATTATGATTTTGCCGAAATTATGTATTTTCAGAAAGAATGTTCTTGGGGAGGATGTTTTAACAACCCACAACTCTTTTATGGACATCCCTGATGATAATGATTTTCGAGGGACATTGTTTTCTCAATAGAATTGTAGAGTATTAATTTTTAAATTTTGTCATAACCCAATCCCCAGGGCACACAGTTCTACGACCCCGACAAATCCAAGTTTGAAGATATCGGCATCTTGGATGTGCTGCAGATCTTCGGCCGTGCAGGGCGCCCTCAGTACGATACGTTCGGAGAAGGGTACATCATCACAGCTATAAACAAACTTGTCCACTATCTTAAACTAATGATGGACCAAACGCCGATCGAGAGTCAGTTCATCAAGAGACTCGATGACAATCTGAATGCAGAGGTATATAGACATAGCTTTCTTTCTGTCAAAACAACCACCTTATTTTTTTTTATCAACAGTCAGGTTCTTTACGTTTTTAGAGGACAATGGAAATCCGACTTTAACAAGATGATATTGAACTTGAGGCAAGATCCTTTATATAGCTCGATTAGAAACAACGTTGCTCAGGTGGACGTTTTATGGGGACAATGGAAATCCCCCCCCCCCCCCCTCATTATATAAAAGACAGTTAAAGGGCCACTCGGGCTATAAAAAAAAATGGGGAAAAGTGACATGTATAATAATTTTTGACGGAGAGTCCGAACATGACAATGATTTTTTCTTAGAAATCATCAATAATTCTGGAATCTAGCTTTAAAGATGACGACTCAGAACGCTCAGGAAAAGCCGGTTTTGAGCTGTATTGCGCAATAACATATTACGACACTGCAGGAGCCTCTCCGGAGAAAAGGAGGGTGATTTAGGTATTAAAATGTCTTTAAAAAGGCAAACTATGATATTAATTGGGGAAAAAAGACGTTTATATGCAAAATATAATATGCACCTGATAATCCCAGTACGTTTCTGGCCATTTCGTCATTCCTTATTATGAAAATATCAAATTATCAAATCGGACGTGCCCGCAATGACGTCAAATGCGTCATCAAGCCACGTGACCGTAATAACTTTTTTTCGAAGGGCGTAGCCCAGCAAGCGTTATATCTAAAAAAACGGATGGTTATTATCCTTTCTTTGCCAATTTAGAGATTTTATGAAAAATCAGAGGCTGGAATACTAACAAGTAGAGGTGTATTCGTGTTTTAAAAGGCTATGTTAGTTGGGTTAGAGTGGCCCTTTAAAGTTGGAGTATCGCATCAGTGAGCATGTATAAAACCTTTCAATTATCCTGACAAATGCAGGTTCTATATAAGTCCAACGGGAAGACTTTATCCTGGATTCATCTGTAATAAAATCACAAAAATACCCTTATATATTTTTCGAAAATAGAGGTATATTTACAAACTGCCTTTTTTGTTGCTGATAAGTAAGTCGAAATTTTCCCCACTGAGTCTATCAACAGCTTGATGAAAACATAAGTTCACTTTTCTTGGTATTGAACTC